>SKCR01036638.1:0-117706 GCA_019454045.1 Zanthoxylum bungeanum
ATGAACAATCCACCACCTGGATTCCAACAGTAAAACAAAAAACCATGCGTGTGGTGTGAAAAAGAACCGGAAATAAAAGAATTACTTGCAGAGATGTTTTAAAAGCAAGAAACCAAATACGATGATGTTTCAAGCCCAAACAGCATTCAATCAAAGCCAATCAGCTTCTATAAAGGCACTGGAAAATCAATTGGGACAACTGGCCAATGCTCAGAGTTACAGACAGTAAGGTACCCTTCCTAGCAACACAGAACCAAATCCAATAACATGGGAATGGTCAATGTCATGCCATCACTTTGAAAAGCGATACTGAAATCAACAAAGATGTTGGAGTCAAGGCAACTACTGAGGAAGTTCCAAAAGAAAGCAGCGAAGCAGATCCACAGATGCAGGAAAAGAGAAGCAAAAGTAAAATAATCGAGAGAAAAATTCACTCCACCTCCATCATTTCCACAGCGTCTCCAGAAAAATAAACTAGACAATCAGTTTGCTCGATTCCTGGAGATCTTCAAAAAGCTGCATATCAATATTCCCTTTGTAGAAGTTGTTGAACAAATGCCCATCTATGTCAAATTCATGAAAGATATTCTGTCACGAAAATGAAAATTGGAGATTACGAGACAATAGCATTGATAGAAGAATAGAAGAATACGTGCCATCATTCAGAGGAAGCTTCCCCCTAAGTTGAAAGATCCTGGCAGTTTCACTATCCCTTGCACCATAGGAGAACAAACTTCGGTAAGGCTTTGTGTGATTTAGGTGCTAGTATTAACTTGATGGCTTTTTCCATTTACAGGAACCTACAGATTGGAGGAGCAAAGCCCACCTCAATCTTTGTGCAACTTGCTAATAAAACGCTCATATTTTGAGAGGTTTAGTTGAAGATGTGCTTGTCAAAGTGACAAATTCATTTTTCCCAACAGATTTTATTATCCTTAACATGGAGGAAGATGAAGACGTACCCCATCATCCTCGGGGACCATCATGGCTAAGGTCGAACCTTATTGATGTACAAAAGTGGAACTAACCATGAGGGTTCAGGACCAAAAGTAACATTCAATTTTCAAGCCATGAATTTCCCGGATGACGAAAGAATGAGGAATGTTTCAGACTTGATGTGATAGATAGCACCATCCAGAACTCTGAAGCAATGCGAAGTCCCACTTAAAAACTTAAAGCATGTCATCTGCCTTTGGAGCTTGAAGATAAAACATACTGCGCACTGAAGAAGTTAAATCTTGTTCTACAAGCAACATGAGAGAAACGGTTCCACCAACTCAATTAATTGAAGGAATTTCACATACAGCCTTTTGACCAAACTGTACAAAGAAAAGGCCAAGAAAAGACATGATGAGAAGCTAGTACGCATACAACTGGAACCGGGACAGAGGGTATTGTTAGCAAATTAAGGTTAAAACTTTTCCCTGGGAAGTTAAAATCACGGTGGTCAGGTCCATTCTTAATCACCCAAGTTTTACCAGATAGAGCCGTTGAGTTACATGATCCCAACTCTAATCAAACATTCAAAGTTAACAGCAAGTGTGTCAAGCACTACTGGGGAGAATCATTTGAGCGACAAAAAAAAAGTGTCACACTTTCAGATCCAGCCTAACGTTCGGGCAACCATGTCTAGCTGACGACATTAAACTTAGCGCTAGCAGAGAGGCAACCCATGCAATTTATGTATATATTGAGATTTGGTGTGTTTTATTTTGTGTGTTTAATTTTTGTAGGTAAAGTCACAGACATGATGGAAGAAGTTCTCACAAATCTTCACAAGTAATTTCATTCACTCCCTCAAAACTCTCTGATGAAAGTCTACAAAACTCGCATGGAATGAATGAGACTTCTGATGATCAAAGGTATTCCTAATGACATTCGTTGGATTATTGAAGCACGAGTCTGATTGGCAAGTGACTCATCTGACTCTTTTGTTTCATTTATGTCTGGTTTACGAAGAAGCACCTATGCAAAGAAAAGAAGAGCTAAGAGATTAAGTTGTTGCTATAAATATGCACGCATGACATGTAATACTTGTTATTGTTCTTGTTGGACAATTATGACCCATAGCATCACTATTTGTAAAAGACATGGTGTTCTTTATACAAATTAACTATGTGACAAAGGAAATTGCTCTTTTATCATTTGTAATTGGATTACTTGGATATATAAATGATAAAAGTCCATATGATTAGTACTGGATTAATAAGATATAAGACAATATTAATCCACGAAAGGTGTATGTAATCATTAAATATCCATAGTCGTAGTATTATCGAGACTAGACATTGATAATGCGGAATAGGCTAGTATTACATTTGTGCGCGTTATGGAAGCTTAACGACATAGTTCTCATATATTTAAGTATTGGAATATGTAAGTGTGATAGGAGGTTCTGTTAGCCATCGGAATTGGAATAGCTTCGCTCTGGATAGACCCCTCGGAATCACATTGGTAGTATGACTATGTGTCTATGGGAATCCGAATCAGGGTAGGTGTATGTGATCTTAACCTGAGACTTGTATTGTTAATACTTGCGACAATCAGTATACTTTGGTTTTGGTCGTCCGGAGCTTTAACCGGTTCTGTGTATGCCTCTTCTGGGTATACTGAGAATCATAGTGTATTGGGTGTGATGTCAAGATGAAAGTATAACTTCAGTCATATGGAGATGATGATCACGCAGGGATACAGAACTAGTACTCTTAAATACTGCAGCTATCGGGATAGTATGACTAGGTCATGATTATCCGATTACATAGACAAGTTGCTAGTGATCCGATATATGCTTCGTATGGGGCAGACACAATTTCAGCCCTAGGCCTAGCATGTGACATCAGATACTGGATCGTATTGCGCAATACATTGTATACTACGTCTGACACATATATATATATTCCATGTTGAATATATTTCTGGAGTATTGGGTAGGCATGGTGCTTTGCTAGAAGCCAACCATGTCTTGTAAATCGATAAGAACGTGGTATCGGGTACGCGCGTGTTCGGATAGTCTGATGACCGTATATACTGCCAAAATATCCAGGGATCTCTTGGGTCGCTTCCCAAAGAATCATCGAAGACATTTGACTCAAACAGAATTAATCTGGGATTAATTATAAGAGAGAAAGAATTAATCTGGGATTAATTGCGTCAAGAATTTATTTGGGATTAAATTCGTCTAGAATAGAGAACGCGATTAATTTGGAATTAATCGGCAAAGTAAATTTAATAGTTAAATTGGATTTTACTATTTAATTTATTTATTGGGCTAAAATAATATATCAGATATATTAATTGAAATTGGATTTCAATACGAAATTAAAATTGGATTTTAATTCAAGCGAACGAATTAAGTTGGAATTAATTCGTAAGTGACTTCGTAATAATTTTGCGATGCATTATTATTTAATTAAGTTTGATTTAATTATTAACGACGGAAATTTGTTTAGTCGGATTAAAGAACCTGGGCCCGGGCCCAATGTATGTTATGTAAGCCAACTTGAATTTGGAATTCAAAATTGGGTGGGACCCACAACTCACATCACTTGTCAAATTTGTGATGGAAGTAGTTGGCCACTTTAAAAGGCATCTTTTTCCAACACACACACACAACTTAAGTCAACACACTTTTGGAAATGTGAACTATTCATCTTCTCTCTTTCTTCCTCATTTTGGGCGTGAACTCTCCATTCTTGTTCTTGAATTTTGTTGCAAAATTCATCCAAGCTAGCACTTAAGGAGTCAAAGAAATGTGATAGGTAAACTCACCCTTGAGTTTGGAACACTCAACAAAGCTTGGAGCTTTCATACAACAAAGAAAAAGTCTTGAACTTCATCCGATCATTGTAAGTTTTTCCACAACTTCCTTTGATTTTATTCATACATAAATCTTGTTTAGGATCCTTGGGCATGTCTAGGACTCTAACAATGGTATCATAGCCACCTAAACTTGATTTCTAAATTTAGGGTTTATGGACTTTAATTTGGGATTTTTTGCTTGGAGCTTGATTTACCTAAATTGATTGTTTGGTTGTGTTAGTATGGTGATGAATTGGATTTGTTAATCTTTGGATTTGAGATAAATTGATTAGATCAAAAATCCCCAATTCTTATGTCATGGCCGAAAGCTACCCATAGTATGTTCATGGTGATTTTTTGAATTTGACAATTGGATATGTTAATGGGCATGAAATTGAATGTTAATTGTTGATTTATGATGAGTGGTAAATGTATCATTATTTCCCACTCATTTGACCTAATATTTTATGAATATTTTAATGTGTTTTGTGTTATTTTGTAGATAAATAAAGTTTCAGGACATTTTGGAGGTGATTTGGAGCCAAAACATTGAAAAAGAACACAAAGGGCAAAATGGTAATTTGGTGAGTCGCGACGTCTAACGTGCGCCGCTCCATGCTAACATGCGCCGGGGACACGTGTCAGAATCTGAGAAGTTTGACTTTGCTAACGTGCGCCATGCCACGTGTCAACATCACAGCCCATCTGCTAATGTGCACCGTGCCACGTGTCATCATCTTATGCTGCAGACAATCACCATCGCCACGTGTCGCCACATGTCACCCCACGTGTCAGCCATGTCATCACCATGTCAGCAAAAGACCGAGTCAACTTTGCCACGTCACCGTCACATCATCATCAACCAATCATAGCGCGCCACGTGTCATAATTCTACGGTGCCGACAATCGCTATCACCACGTGTCGCCACGTCATTGCCACATCACTGCCACGTCAGCTCAATTATTGAATTAATCATCCAAAATGCCACATCATCGGATAAGAATCTCGGCGGAACTAATCAGAGCGTGACATGTGTCGCATCGAGATGAGTGATCCTTGCGCGTCGTGACGCGGAGAGCCTATCGACGCTTATAAATTCAGCTCGAGATTTCAATTTCAGATGTACCTTCCTCTCTGAATTCTCTAATGTAAATAGGGAGTTTTATATCTAGTTTATTTTAATTTCAGTTTTTTAATTAATTTTAACTACTTTCTGTAATAATAATTTACTTTCTTTACTTTTTCAGTTGTTTTTACTATTTAGCTATGATGAGGGGTAACTTCCCTACTATGGTAAAAGATAAAATTTTTATTACTGCTATTTAGATTAATCTCCTTTAATTATAATATATTCACTACTTAAAATTTGACTTAACAAGGATACCGCTATATTGGTCGGTTGGTAATCAATTATAAACTGATTTTAATTTTACTAAGCAATGATACCGCCTGGTTGGTCGGTTGGTAATTTACCGCCTATATGGCTGGTTTATGGACAAATATTGATACCACATTTATGGCAGGTCGGACTTAATTTGACTTAATCAGGTTACCGCCTATATGGCTGGTTGGTAATGTTATCACAAGTTAATATATTATATTAATGGAGATATCTAAAATAGTAGTGGTAAAAGTATATCCTTTAACCCTAGCATTTTATTTTATTATAATTTTACTTTCAGTATTTACTTTACCGCATTTACTTTTCAGCATTTTACTTTATGTCTTTTATTTTTAAGTTTTTACTAGCCCTACTTATGTGTCGTAACTAAGTTAGTTATCTGGGGTTGTGATGAATTTTAATATCACCGGTTTATAAGGGGAACTTTCATAGTTTGGGTAATTAAGGTTTACTTATTAAGTCTTAAACTTAATACTTCTTGTTAACTGGCCACTAATAAGATTGATCTGGTAAATCTAAAATAAACTTGAGAAAGGAATTTTAGGTTTCAGCCTTAGACTTAATATCCCACGATCTTCCTTGAGGATAGATAATCCTTTAATAGATTTCCTTACAAGATAGACATATACATGTCGAGCGAAGGTAACCATAATTGGAACTTAATCTTAATGAATCCAGGTAATTTGGTTGACATAGACATATGGTTTAATTAGGTTATATTGGGTATTTGCATCTGACTATCGACAGAGGCTTTTGCATAATTTCGTGTTCTAGGTTAGTAAACTGATATATTACACAAACATGAAATAACCACATTATCTTTTAAAAGATATTGGAAAGATTCACAACCCTGGATAGTTTCTTAATATTGAATTTTATTTAATTTAATTTTGAGTAATTTTATTTACTTGTTTTTAAGTTTAAAATCATCACCATTTCAAATCAATCAATCAACCTATTAGATACTAGTAATCATTTGACCTCATAAAATTAATAGATTAGGTATTAAGTCCTCGTGGGATCGATACTTTTTATACTACTTGAACGATACGTGCGCTTCCGTTATACGCGTGTGATTATGCGACGGTCAAGTTTTTGGCACCGTTGTCGGGGACTTATTTATCTTTCACTATTAGTTTTAAGGTTAGATACATTTACTTGTATTTAACTTCTTTTTACTTATTATTTTTATTTTCTTGTGTTTCAGGTTCTCAGACACTACATGAGATGAACCAGAAGCTTTGAAATCCAAGCGCTTGACCCATAGATTGAAAGAACCATCAGACAGTTGAGAAGGGAAAGGCGTGAAGGCCAAGAAGCTTTAGTCAACATGGATCCATCCCAAAACCCTTGGCAGAGGCGGATCTTATAGGATCATCAAACGGAGAAGAACTGATCGTGTCAGGTATGTCTGAATGACTGGTGGAAATGATTAACCGTGCTGATGCTTTTATTGCTTTGCCAGGTGGTTTGGGCACGCTGAAGGAGATTTTTACAGTACTATCTTGGGTGAACTTGAACATACACCAGAAACCAATTGGATTGTTCAACGCATAAGGATTTTATGATTTTCTTTGTGTATTTCTTGATGATGCTCGGAGAAATGGGTTCATGTCAAAACCTTTAAAAGAACTCTCATTCACTGCCAGAACTGCCCATGATTTAATTGACCAAATCTTAGCCTATGAACCACAAATTGACCCTTTCATTTCCAAGATAAAATGATCTGATGATGATAGTGGTAAGAAGCGTCAGATAAATCTGGATCTTAACCTTTAAATTTCCCATTTAGATGTAGAATTTCAGCTAACCAGGTATTATCTTCTAAACTCTTCTTCTATTGTTTAAGACATTGGGGACAATATCTCATTTAGGTTTGGGGGTGGGGAATAGTTGATTTGTATGTTGTTTTTATTGGTAGTCCAAATTTTTTCGAAAAATACAAAAAAAAAATTAAAGTTTTTACAAAAATCAAAAAAATATTTTGTGTTTTTAATTTGATTAATCGGGTGAAATTGGTAAGAGATAGCTGTGTAAGGAGTTTCCACTTCTGAGACGTATCTCAAACTTATTTCGGAACAAGTTAATTATTGTTTATTTCCTTTTAAATTATTTAATTTGTGAATTCTCCATAAAACTGACTAAAATGGATCTTCATATGCTCAGTTGACATGTATTATCAACATGCATGGTAACATACGGACATGAGCTATAATTGAAAAGTTTGTAATATTCAGTGCTCTAGTTTAATTGGAGGAAGCATCTATGAGAAGTGATGGAGTAAAAAAAATATATCTGAGATCCGAGTTATTAAGTCTGAAAGGGTGTTTTAACACCTAGTGCCCTAAAGCCAACTGGTTTGGGAGTCACTGACCCAAAGCTCGCTACATGGATCAAGGATGTTGCAAAAATATATATATCTGAAGTCTGAGTAATTAAGTTCGTAAGGTGTCTTAACATCTGGTGCCCTAAAGCCAACTGGTTTGGGAGCCACCGACCCAACACTCGTTATATAGATGGAAGATATTGTATATAAATAAATAAAAATTCAAAAAGAAAGAAAAAAAAAATCAAAAAAATCAAAAAAATTATTCTGTTGCTGCAAAAAGGTGTGAATTCTGAAAAAACTTTAGGACAAAAATATTACTCTCTTATCAACTGCACTTGAGACTGTTGTGGGCAAAAATGAGTTGATTAATATTTTTTTGGTTGTGTATATGGAGAATGATAAATATAATCGGAGAATTTACTTATTCGGTAATTTAGAAAGAAAGAAAACAACTAGTGACTTGGAGTAGAAGTTTCACCTGATTAGTCACTAACTTCTTTATTCTCTTTTCTCTTGTCTTTTTTCTTTTGTGTAAATTAGTTTTATTATCTTTTTACTTTTGTAAAATGTTTGTGGGTATCATTGTTGTAAACCCTCACGAGACGAAAACTCGTCCACTAGGGACACCTAGGGGTTTAAAGGCTTGTTACATATGCTAAATGCAACCGTGATCCCTATGAAAGTGGCTTAGATTAATTTTATTTTTATATTATTTTGTGTTTTGCTCGAGGACTAGCAAAATGTTAGGTTTGGGGGTGTGATGAGTGGTAAATGTATCATTATTTCCCACTCATTTGACCTAATATTTTGGATATTTTCTTGAGTTTTGTGAATATTTAAATGTGTTTTATGTTATTTTGTAGATAAATAAAGTTTCAGGACATTCTGGAGGTGATTTGGAGCCAAAACATTGAAAAAGAACACAAAAGGGCAAAATGGTAATTTGGAGCATCGCGATGCAAAGCCCGCGTCGTGACGCCTAACGTGCGCTGCTCCATGCTAACATGCGTCGGGGACACGTGTCAGAATCTGAGAAGTTTGACTTTGCTAACGTGCACTGTGCCACGTGTCAATATCACATCCCATCTGCTAACGTGCACCATGCCACGTGTCATCATCATATGGTGCCGATAATCGCCATCGCCATATGTCGCCACGTGTCACCCCACGTGTCAGCCACGTCATCGCCATGTCAGCATAAGACCGAGTCAACTTTACCATGTCACCGCCACGTCATCATCAGCCAATCATAGCGCGCCACATGTCACAATCCTGCGGTGCCGACAATCGTTATCGCCACGTGTCGCCACATCACTGCCACGTCATTTCAATTATTTGAATTAATCATCCAAAATGCCACGTCATCGGATAAGAATCTCGGCGGAACCAATCAGAGCGTTACACGGGTCGCGTCGCGACGAGTGATCCTTGCGCGTAGCGACGCGGAGAGCCTATCGACGCGTATAAATTCAGCTCGAGATTTCAGTTTCAGATGTACCTTCCTCTCTGAATTCTCTTATGTAAATAGGGAGTTTTATATCTAGTTTATTTTAATTTCAGTTTTTTAATTAATTTTAACTACTTTCTGTAATAATAATTTACTTTCTTTACTTTTTCAGTTTTTACTATTCAGCTATGAGGAGGTAACTTCCCCCTGCTAAGGTGAAAGGTAAAATTTTTATTACTGCTATTTAGATTAATCTCCCTTAATTATAATATATTCACTACTTAAAATTTGACTTGACAAGGATACCGTTATATTGGTCGGTTGGTAATCAATTATAAACTGATTTTAATTTGACTAAGCAAGGATACCGCCTGGTTGTTCGGTTGGTAATTTACCGCCTATATGGCAGGTTTATGGACAAATATTGATACCGCATTTATGGCAGTTCGGACTTAATTTGACTTAATCAGGTTACCGCCTATATGGCTGGTTGGTAATGTTATCACAAGTTAATATATTATATTAAGGGAGATATCTAAAATAGTAGTGGTAAAAGTAGATCATTTAACCCTAGCATTTTTTTTATTGTAATTTTACTTTTCAGTATTTACTTTACCGCTCTTAATTTTCAACATTTTACTTTATGTCTTTTATTTTTAAGTTTTTACTAGCCCTAGTTATGTGTCGTAACTAAGTTAGTTATCTGGGGTTGTGATGAATTTTAATATCACCGGTTTATAAGGGGTTATTTCATAGTTTGGGTAATTTAAAGGTTTACTTGTTAAGTCTTAAACTTAATGCTTCTTGTTAACTGGCCACTAATAAGATTGATCTGGTAAATCTAAAATAAACTTGACAAAGAAATTTTAGGTTTCAGCCTTAGACTTAATAGTCCACGATCTTCCTTGAGGATAGATAACCCTTTAAAAGATTTCCTTACAGGATAGACATATACCTGTCAGGCGGGGGTAACCATAATTGGAACTTAATCTTAATAAATCAATGCAATTTGGTTGACGTAGACATATGGTTCAATTAGGTTATACTAGGTATTTGCATCTGACCATCGACAGAGGCTTTTGCATAATTTCATGTTCCAGGTTAGTAAATCGATATATTACACAAACATGAAATAACCATTTTATCTTTTAAAATATATTGGAAAGATTCACAACCCTGGATAATTTCTTAATATTGAATTTTATTTAATTTAATTTTGAGTAATTTTATTTACTTATTTTTAAGTTTAAAATCATCATCATTTCAAATCAATCAATCAACATGTTAGATACTAGTAATCATTTGACCTCATAAAATTAATAGATTAGGTATTAAGTCCTCGTGGGATCGATAGTTTTTATACTACTTAAACGATACGTGCGCTTGCGTTATACGCGTGTGATTACGCACCGGTCAATTTAATTGGATTGAAATCAAAATTGGATGTTAATTTCATGTATTGCCGTGAACTTGAGCATGTTGGAATGAGTTGGTTTTGCTTCAATTTGTGTTGGACATGAATTGGATAATTAAGCATGATTAATTAGATTAATTGGTGTTTTGAAAATATTGGATTAATTAATTAATTGTGTTAATTACACTTTAATAAAAATTAATGTGATATTTAGAATATTATGTTAATATGTGTTAGTCTTTAAATTTGGAATTTATTAAATTGGACTAATTTGTTGTATTTGGGCTTAATGGGCTTGGTTGGGCCAATTTGGTTTTGGTCGATTGGGTTGGATCCAATTGGGCCTAAAACCATTTCCATAAAGTCCAAATATGACTATTGGGCCTTTAAAAAATTTAATTGGGCCTAATGGGCCTAAATTGAATTTTGGCATAGGGTGATTCCTATTTAGGCCTTGGCATTTTGGGTTTGATCCATATTGACCAAAGCCCATGCCTAAAGAATCAATTGAAAGCCTATTGGACTTTAATTGAATAGTATTGGATACTAATTGGGCCTTTGAGACCCATTAAGATTGGATTTGGAATCCAAGTCTAAAAGGCACTATTAAAAAGTGTAATTATTTAATTTGGAATTAAATATGAATTAGTATTGGATACAATTTAAATTGGATTTAAAATTGTAGTTCGATATATTTCAAGAATATGTACTTTGAGTATTTATTCATAAACGAGTTGGACTCACGCAAATCAAATCGTTATATGAACATTGGATGGTCATTAATTCAAAGATTAATTAATTGGATTAGATTGATTGAATAACATGCTTTGTGTGAATACTTGGATGTATTTGTATGAATACTGTATATCGGATGGCTATTAGAAGGGTGGTGGAAATTTTGGAAATTATTGTAATAAATTTAGAATTTATTAAATTGGACCTGCATGTCCAGCCTATTATCTTTTTACTCTTTGTATTTCTCTTTTCACCAATTCCCCTCAATGTAAATGAGGTTTCTTTAATGTATTATGTAATTGGATAGAAGAATGTAAAGTGCTAACGGGAGAGAGGAAAGAGAGTGATTTGTTCTAAGAACAAATTGTATTATATATCCATCCGAATATCATTATTAATTTATTCGCGCCTTATTATGCTTTTAGAATGCATGTTTAAGGGTGTATGATGAGACCTAATCAAAGATAATAAATTGGTTGCCAATTTACGCGAAAAACCCTCACTTTAAGCGATTTCCTTCCATTGAGTGGTTCTCTCTCAAGATCAAAGATTGGCATTGGTTTGTTGGCCAAACTTTAGATCATTGTCCATCGCGGATGTGTTTGAACCACGAAAGCTTTGTTACATATCGCATGTCTTGGGCAGTTGTGATTTGTTGGCCAAAGTCAAGGTCACTTTTGTACATCGACGTGGATTACGAAGCTTTTCCACTGTCAATGGGTCACGTTTAACTGGAATCATTAAGCTTGTTGAGCCAAAGCCAAGGCTTAGTTGATTCAGAGGACAAGGTTAGGAAATATATATTGAATATATATCTCGAACTTGGAGGTCTACCTAGCGGATCTAGGAATTGGATGGGATCCAATTGATCTTAGAGATCTACCTAGTTAAGTTTCATACAGCTTGTTGGCCCAAGTCAAGGTTGTGTGTTATTTAACGGGATTCTAGCCCACTAGGAAACTAGGTTTCCCGAGTACTCAACAGAGGGTTAGAGGCTCGCCGAAAATTAGAGGAAGGCTAGTATTAATTTTGTAATTTCGTTTAATACTTGCTAAACGCGCTCTTTTAATTTTATTTATCGTTGTTATAAATATATATTAGTTGGACTAATATCTTTTATTGCTTTCATTAAACAGTTGGATTGTTTTCACACTACTCCACTTGTAGTTGGTTATATAGTTGGACTATAGTAACCATTACATTTTGAGTGTACCCGATATCGTTGATTGAATAGTTGGACTATTACAATCGAGATGGCTGGAAAGATTAGCATTAGGGACATCGTCATGGGCGATAATGTCTTTAACGGCTCCAATTTTCAAGATTGGGAGATGAATCTCAGGATAGTCCTGGGAACCGAGAAGTTACTCTACGTTATAGAGAAACCTCTCGGGCCTGAGCCCGGAGATGAGCAAATAGTAGAGCATGAGCTTTGGAAGACTCATCGTGATGATAAATTTAGTGCTCAATCCGTCATGTTTTCCGCAATGACTCCTCAGTTTCGTCGTCAGAACAAAGGATTGGATCCTTATAGTATAATGTTGAAATTGAAGGATCTTCACAGATATAATCTTAGATCTCAGAAGCACGAATTGCACAAGAAGCTCTTTCACTCGTGTATGTCAGATGGTACGTCTGTCGAGCACTATGTATCTCAGATGATTACTGACATCGAACAGCTGGGTCAGCTGGGCATAACCTTTGAGGCCGAGACTTCTATAGATTTGATCTTACATTCTTTACCGAATGTTGGGGTGAGTTCATCATAAACTATAATATGATGAACCAAGAGAAAACTCTTGGAGAGTTAATGGCGATGCTGAAAGAGGCAGAGCCAAAACTTCTAAAGGGCAAGAAGCGCGAGGCGCACCTTACTTCGACATCCCAGATGGCCAAGGCTTGGCCGAAGGCTTCTGGGGGTATAAAGAAAATGAAGAAAAAGGGCAAGGCTAAATCATCACAGTCTTCTAGGAAGACTAAGGACATATCCCAAGACGTCTGCCTACATTGTGGCAAATGGGGTCACTGGAAGCGTGACTGCCGTGAGTACAAGGCGGAGTTGGAGGAAGTAAAGACGGGCAAGGCTCCGACTTCATGTATGTTTGTTATAAACAGGTCCACTAATGGTTTTAAAAAAATTGGATTTTTGATTCTGGATGTGGTACTCACATATGTACTGGTGTGCAGGATTTGCTGATTAGCAGGATACTGGCTTCAGGCGAGATCGACCTACGAGTCAGAAACATGACAATAGTCGATGTTTTGGCCGTTGGGACCTATGTTTTATATCTGCCCTTGGGGCATGTAATTACATTAGGTGACTGTTATTTTATACCTAGTTTGACTAAGGAACATCATCTCTGCATTTTGTTTAACCCGTTGCGGGTGTACCTTTGTATTCTAGAACACTAGGTGTTTTGTATATAAAGATAACATTTTGATATGTACGGCAGATGTTAATAATAGTCTTTATATTTTGAATATAAATGAATCTCAAACATATAAATGACAAACAAAAGGCTCAAACTAAGTAACACAGATGAGACTTATCTGTGGCATTGATGTCTGGGACACATTGACAAGACTCGTATATCCACTCTTCGGAAGAGTAGATACTTGGATGGATTTGATCCAAATTCATATGATGTCTGCGAATCTTTTTTATTAGGCAAAGTGCCTAAAACACCTTTTAGTGGTAAGGGTGTACGTGCCACTGAGCTGTTAGCCCTCGTTCATGGTGACGTATGTGGGCCCATGTCTAGCCAGGCTAGAGGTGGATATCAATACTTCATAACCTGTACGGATGTTGCATCGCGTTATGGTTATTCAAAGAGTTTCGACACGAAGTAGAAAAATAGATCGGCAAAAGTATTAAAACATTACGGTCAGACCGTGGTGAAAAATACTTGAGCAATGAGTTTCTCGATTACTTGAAAGAGTATGGTATTCTTTCACAGTGGAATCCTCCCGGAACACCTCAATTGAGTGGGGTGTCCGAACGGAGAAACCGAACTTTGTTGGACATGGTAAGGTCAATAATGAGTCGCACTGAGCTATCAATTTCCTTCAGGGGATACGCATTGAACATTGCAATACTTATTTTGAATAAGGTTCCGTCAAAGTCTGTTGGACAGACTCCATATGAAATATGGACAGGAAAGAAACCGGGTTTCTCATTCCTGAAGATTTGGGTATGCTGGGCATACATTAAACGTTTGGATGGTGCCAAACTAGAACCCAAATCGGATAAATACCTATTTGTAATTGGTTATCCTAGGGAAACCAAAGGATATTATTTCCACAACCCATAAGAGAACAAAATATTTGTTACTCTCCATGTTGTTTTCCTTAGAGGAATTCCAAAATGCAGTGGTAAGTGGGAGGAAAGTAAAACTCGATGAAAATCAGAGTGATACTATTTCTGGCACTGATCCCCTCACGGAACATGAACAGTTCATCAGGGATGAGACTGTTCCATAATCTTCTAATACACAAGAACCGCGTAGGTCGGAGAGAGTCAGAAAACAACCTAATAGGTATGGGTTTTTGATCTCACCTCATGTAGATATTAATCTTATTGAGAAAGATGAACCGGCTACGTCTGAGGAAGTGATACAAGGTATCGACTCCGCTTTATGGCAAGAGGCCATAAAGTCCGAAATGGATTCCATATATACCAGAAGGCATTTTGTCTATTAGTAGCAAATGGGTCTTCATGGTGAAGACAGACATGGAAGGCAACAAACAAACGTACAAAGCTAGGCTTGTAGCGAAAGGGTATCGTCATCAACATGGTGTTGATTACGACGAAACCTTTTACCCATTTCCATGATTAAATCTATTCAGATAATGCTTGCTATTGCTGCATATTTTGATCATGAAATATGGCAGATGGACGTCAAAACCGCTTTCCTTAATGGAAACTTTTTGGAGAATGTTTATATACAACAGCCTGACGATTTTGTCGTGCCAAAACATGCAAACAAGGTTTGCAAGTTAAATCGATCCATTTATGGATTGAAGCAAGCATTACGTTCTTGGAACCAACATTTTGATGAGATCATAATGGTATAAGGTTTCATTCAAAACGATGATGATTCTTGTGTATATAAGAAATGTTAGTGGGAGCACACTGACAATGATTGTCATATACGTTGATAATGTATTGCTTCTTAGCAATGACATTCCCATATTAAAATCGGTGAAAGCTTGGCATTCATTAAAATTCTCCATGAAATTCTTGGGAGAGGCAATCTTTATTCTAGGAATAAGGATCTACTGGGATAGATCTAAAAGTTGTTGGCACTCTCCGAGAACTCGTACATTGACAATGTTAAAGAGATTCAACATGGATCAGTCCCAGAAGGGGCTGCTTCTGGTGTCATATGGCATCTCTCTATCTAAGGACATGTGTCCTAAAACTCAAGATGAGAGAGATTCAATGAATCGGATCCTGTTTGCTTAAGCAGTTGGATCGATCATGTATGCCATGACATGTACGCGACCTGGTGTCTCATATGCTTTGAGCATCTGCAGTCACTCTCAGGCCGATCCAGGTGATGGTCACTAGATTGATGTTAAGAACATACTTAAGTATCTTAGAGGAACTAATGACGCTTTCTTAATATATGGAGATGGAGAACTTGAGGAGACTGGGTTCACCGATGCAAGTTTCCAAACCGAAAAGACGACTATAAGTCGCAATCAGGGTACAAATTTTGTTAGAGCAACGAAACAGTGAGCTGGAAATCTTCCAACCAAGATATTGTTGCCGATTCAACAACAAAAGCGGATTATATTGATGTGGCTGATGCAGCAAAAGAAGCATTTTGGATCTATTAAATTCCTAATTGGATTAGAAGTAGTTCTGTTAGCAGCTGAACTGGGCTACAACACAGGCTAAAGAATTACGGTCTCATCAATGATCCAAGTATGTACTTCGACGGTTTCATCTGATTCATGAGATCATACATCGTGGCGATGTCAAGATCCCATCAGATGACAACCTTGCATATCCACTGGCGAAAGCGATATCTCAAAATAAGCATGAGCGACCCGTACATAGATCATGTGTTAGACACTTGAGTTATTGGCTATAGGCCAAGTGGGAGATTGTTGGACAATTATGACCCATAGCATCACTATTTGTAAAAGACATGGTGTTCTTTGTACAAATTAACTATGTGACAAAGGAAATTACTCTTTTATAATTTTGTAATTGGATTACTTGAATATATAAATTATAAAAGTCCATATGATTAGTATCAGATTAATAAGATATGAGACAATATTAATACATGAAAGGTTTAATCATTAAATATCCTTAATCGTAGTATTATCGAGACTGAACATCGATAATACGGAATAAGCTAGTATGACACTTGTGCGCGTTATGGAAGCTTAACGGCATAGTTCGCATATATTTAAGTATTGGATACTTATGCAAGTGTGATAGGAGGTTCTGTCAGCCGTTGGAACGAGAATAGCTTCTCTCTGATAGACCCCTCGGAATCCCATTGGTAGTATAATTATGTGTCTATAGGAATCCGAATCAGGGTAGGTGTATGTGGTCTTAACCTGAGACTTGCATCGTTAATACTTGTGATAATCAGTATACTTTGGTTTTGGTCGTCCGGAGCTTTAACAGGTTCTGTGTACGCCTCTTCTGGGTATACTGAGAATCGTAGTGTATTGGGTGTGATGTCAAGATGGAAGTACCACTTCAGTCATATGGAGATGATGATCACGCAAGGATACAGAACTAGTACTCTTAAATGCTGCAGCTATCGGGATATTATGACTAGGTCATGATTATCCGATTACAGAGACTAGTTGCTAGTGATCCGATATATGCTTCGTACAGGACAGACATAATTCCAGCCTTAGGCCTAGCATGTGACATCAGATATTGGATCGTATCACGCAATACATTGTATACTACGCCTGATACATATTATATATATTCCATGTTGAATATATTTCTGGAGTATTGGGTAGGCATGGTGCTTTGCTAGAAGCCAACCATATCTTGTAAATCGGTAAGAACGTGGTACCGGATACGCACGTGTTCGGATAGTCCGATGACCGTATTTACTGCCAACATATCCAGGGATCTCTGGGGTCGCTTCCCAAAGATTCACCGATGACATTTGACTTGAACATAATTAATCTGGGATTAATTATGAGAGAGAAAGAATTAATCTGGGATTAATTACGTCAAGAATTTATCTGTGATTAAATTCGTCTAGAAGAGAGAACGCTATTAATTTGGAATTAATCGGCAAAGTAAATTTAATAGTTAAATTGGATTTTACTATTTAATTTATTTATTGGGCTAAAATAATATATCAGATATATTAATTGAAATTGGATTTCAATACGGAATTAAAATTGGATTTTAATTCAAGCGAACGAATTAATTTGGAATTAATTCGTAAGCGACTTTTGTAATAATTTTACGAGGCAATATTATTTAATTAAATTAGATTTAATTATTAGCGACGGAAAATTCGTTTAGTCGGATTAGACGAACCCGGCCCAAAGTGTGTCATGTAAGCCAACTTGAATTTGGAATTCAAAATTGGGTGGGACCCATAACTCACATCACTTGTCAAATTTGTGATGGAAGTAGTTGGCCACTTTAAAAGGCATCTTTTGCCAACACACCCACACAACTTAAGTCAACACACTTTTGGAAATGTGAACTATTCATCTTCTCTCTTTCTTCCTCATTTTGGGCGTGAACTCTCCATTCTTGTTCTTGAATTTTGTTGCAAAATTCATCCAAGCTAGCACTTAAGGAGTCAAAGAAAGGTGATAGGAAAACTCACCCTTGAGTTTGGAACACTCAACAAAGCTTGGAGCTTTAATACAACAAAGAAAAAGTCTTGAACTTCATCCGATCATTGTAAGTTTTTACACAACTTCTTTGATTTTATTCACACATAAATCTTGTTTAGGATCCTTGGGCATGTCTAGGACACTAACAGTTCTTTAGGAATGGTATCTGATAACCACGAAGATAAAATTAAATTCAATAGGGATGGCCTGAGTAAGGATCTTTAGATTATATATCATTGACTCTTGAGACCCATCCTAGTGGATATGTCTATCACGCAATTCGCATGTTACATACATAGTTTCAAAAAGAAAGGCAACAATTAAGTCTCGAGAATCTGCCTTTAAAAGACTATGTTTGTCAATTTATAAGAAAATTAGATGGGAGGCTTGTCTCTGACGCATATACGTCATTCAATCAGTTACTTCTTGTAAATATTATTATCTCTTTGTCCTTAACTAATAATTATGATTTGTTTTAATATTTTCTTTTATTTTCTCCGACAGGGTCCAGACTTTTTGACTTTCACGATATATTTTACTGTTTAGTTAATAATTGTCATTTGGCAGGTACTAGTGCTATTATTACTCACCTTTTTTCAGGTTCTATAAATTCAGGTCATCATTGCACTCTTGAAGACATCCAGATTTGAGAAAGAAATACATAAAAAAAAATGGAAGCAACTTCAAGAAGACGAGTTGTAAACATCTGTGTGTTTTGCTGTACTAGTGTTGGTTCTAAGCCAAAATTTGTTGAGGCAGCACAGGAATTGGGTAGAGTCATAGCTGAGAGGAATATACACCTAGTATATGGTGGTGGAAATCTTGGACTAATGGGGTGCGTTTCAATGGTCGTACAGGAAGGAGGTAGTCAAGTTTTGGGAATCATCTAAAAACCTTTGGCGGAGGCAAATCTTATAGGACCATCAAACGGAGATGAATGCATCGCGCCAGGTTTGTCCAAACGACTTGTTGAAATGATTAACCATGGTGATGTTTTTATTGCTTTTCCAGGTGGCTTGGGTACGATGGAGGAAATTTTTACAGTACTATCTTAGGCGAATTTAAACATACACCAGAAACCGATTGGACTGTTTAATGCTGATGAATTTTATGATTTTCTTTGTGTGTTTCTTGATGATGCCTGGAGAAATGGGTTAGCTTCAAAACCTGTAAAAGATATCCTCTTCACTGCTAAAACAGCCCATGATTTAATTGACCAACTCTTAGCCTTTGAACCACAAATTGACCCTATCCTTTCCAAGATAAACTGGTCCGATAATGATCGTGGTAACAAGCGTCGGATAAATCTGGATCTTAACCTTTAATTTTCTTTTTAGATGTAGAATTTCAGCTAACCAGGTACTGTTTCTTAAACTCTTCTTCTAGTTTTTTAGACATTAGGGACAATGTCTCAATTAGGTTTGGGGGAGGGGAATAGTTGACTAGTATCTAGTTTTTTTATTCATTGTGTTGTTTTTATTTGATTTTTAGTCAAAAAATTTCAAAAAAAATAAAAATAAAAATAAAAATAAAAATAAAAAATATTTTGTGATTTTTATGTTTTTAACTTGACTAATCAGGTGGAATGGTGTTTGAGATAGCTGTGTAAGGAGTTTCCACTCCTGAGACGTATCTCAACCTATTTATTAATGAGTTAATTTTTGTTTATTTCATTTTGAAATATTTAATTTATGAATTCTCCATAATACTGACTAAATTGGATTTTAATATGCTCAGTTGACAGGTATTATCAACATGCATGGTAACATACGGTCATTAGTTGTAAGTGAAAAGTTTGTAATATTCAGTGCTCTAGTTTAATTGGAGGAAACATCTAAAAAGTGATGGAATAATAAAAAAAAATATATGAGATCCAATTAATTAAGTATGTATGGGTGTTTTAACACCTAGTACCCTAAAGCCAACTGGTTTGGGAGTCACTGGCCTAAAGCTCGCTACATGGATTAAAGATGTTGTAAAAAAATGGTATCTGAAATCCAAGTAATTAAGTCTGTAAGGATGTCTTAACACCTAGTGCCCTAAAGCCAACTGGCTTGGGAGTCACTGGCCCAAAGCTCGCTACATGGATTGAAGATGTTGTAAATAAATAAATAAAATCTATAGCTAAAAAAGGTGTGAATTATGATATAACTTTAGGATAAAAATATTACTCTTTTTTTAACTACACTTATGAATATCTTGGGCACAATGATTTGATTAATTCCTTGTTGGTTGTGTATATGGAGAATGGTAAAAATAATCGAAGAATTTACTTATTTGGTAATTTAGAAATAAAGAAAACAATTCTTAACTTGGATAAGAGTTTCACTTGTTCAGTCACTAACTTGTTTGATCTTTTTATTTTTGTGTGCATTAGATTGACATTTGTGGGTATCGTCACTGTAAGCCCTCACGAGACTACAACTCGTCCACTAGGGACACCTAGGGGTTTAAAGGCTTGTTGCATATGCTAAATGCAACTGTAATCCCTACAAAAGTGGCTTAGTTTAATTTTAATTGTTTATTGTATTTTATTTTATTGTTTTTCTCGAGGACTAGCAAAATGTTAGGTTTGGGGGTGTGATGAGCGGAAAATATATCAATATTTACCGCCCCTTTTACTTAATATTTTGTATAGTTTCTCGAGTTTTAAGAACATTTTGATGTCTTTTAGTTTATTTTGTAGATAAAATAAAATTGGGACTTGATGGAATCAATCAGGATGAAATATGGAACAAATAAGGGCAAAAACTGGACTTGCCATTTTGATTTTGGAGATTGGAAACTTGAAATGGCGTTTTAACGAAGTACAATTTTGGAAATTTTAACTTTGCGTAATTGTTGTATTTTGGCCATAACTTTGTATTATGATATCGGATTAAGGTGATTCAAGTTCCAGATTAAAGAAGACTCAAAGATCTACAACTTTACAGTTCATAAGATTTTTGAATTCTGAAGTTTTCATTACCGAAATTGATAAAAACAAAAAACAAATATTTGAAAGTGTGGTATTATTAAAGTCATTTTCAAAAACAAAAAAAAAGTAAAAAAAAATTTTTTTTTTTTAAAATGAAAATTTTCAAACTTCCTCCAAACATGCTTGCATGTTTGGTGGAGGATTTGGTGCCATGTTTGGTGGAGAAATTGGTGGAGAAATATGTGGAGAAATTGGTGCAGGCATAATTTTGCCTATAAATACCAAGCCATTTCATTTGTAAATTTCATACTTTCCATGATTTCTTAAATAAGAATTAAGGATTGTATCTTGTATGTTTTATTTAGTAGTTTTGTAATGTATTTTTATTTTTATTTGTATATACCCACTCATTTGAATTCAACTCGTGAGTTGTTGCCGATTTATATCCACTTCACTCCATGTGAAATTCATCGAAATTCCACGAAGTCATCTCTATCATTTGATACTTGGTCTGTGGCTCCTGAGTCTACAATCCACAAAGGATTAGATTCAGTTAGAAAGATAATACTCGAAACACGTATTTCATTTAAATATGTACAAAATGTATTCACATTTTTAGGCTCGGTACAGTCACGAGCAAAATGACCATTCTTGCCATAATTAAAACATTTAACCTTTGTCATGTTTTTCTTTTTAGTATAATATTTTCCTTTCCCAAATTTGTTAATTTTCAGTTTCTTTCCTGATTTGGAAGAATATTATTATTTTTTAAATGAAATCCACCACCATGAAATTTTATTTTCTTCCTGAAACGCTCAAGTTTGCTAGTTTTTGTCATATACACATCAATATTTGACTTAGTGGTCGCGAGGCGGTCGATCTCTAATTGTAGGTGGCGTTTAGCATCATCAAAAGTTTTGATGCTCTCATTATGGGACAAATGCATCTTCATATGCTCCCAGCTATTTGGAAGAGAGCGATTGACCGCTTGGACTTTCTGTTAATCTGTAAGAACTTGAGCAACATCTGTCACTTCAGTAATCTTGTTTGACATTTTCCTTAAGTGCTTTGACGTAGTGAACTCAGAGCATTTCTTGTATGTGTCAAACTTGATTGTGAGTGACTTAAGTTTAGTTATCGATGTTCTGCTAAACGTTTCGGCTAGTGTAGACCATATGTCCTTAGTCATGTCATAATTCCTGAACTCTTTCATAAGATCATTATCCATACTGCTTAGCAACGTAAATGCAGGCAATGGAGTTCCTTTTCTTCCAGGTCACATAGGCCTCTCGGTCTCGCCTGTGTTGGGCAATGGTGTCTTGTTCAGGATCATTCATCTTGTTCTTCTAGCACAAATTGGATTTTCTCGCTCTAGATTTCATAACTATCGCCATTCAGTTTCTCACCCTTGTTGAGTTCAGCAATAATATTATTTGTTGCTGAAGTCATTTAAAAAAAATAAAGTTTTCTATAGACATTCATGCACAATCGTTGATACTTTTGTTTTATTTTGTCATAAAATAAATTATATTTAATAAAAATTTCCAATGGGATTAAAGTCAAATGGCCATTATGTGTCCAATTATCATTCAATAACCCAATGTGAAAACATTATCAACATAATCAATCATGCAAAATTATCTTCTAAATTTTTAGACCTTTAATCATGTGACAATTAATGTACATGACACTCCATGATTTAATTACATAAATTAAATTTAACATAAAAATTCAATTCATAAAAATATGAAAGCAATATTTATATGCCGTGAATCAAATAATAACACATAGCAATAACTACAATATTTTTAATGGAAAAATCTAAAATCTAAATCTTAGAACTTTTCCAGTCCTCGTGTCCCCAGTAATCATAGTCTTAGGGAACGAATCATTAAACTCCAATGGCAACGCATACTAGATCTTAGGAAACCATGGAAATCCTAAAACAAATCTATTGCCACGATGACAACTTGGGGATATAATGGGAGTTTCTGTCCTTTTTTTCTCCATGTCTCATATATTCAACTATAAATTTCTCTAATGTGACATTATATTGAACAATAACACCATGTACCTCTAGTCTTACTGATTCTCAAATATGAGTAATAGGCTTGTGCCACATTCCTGTGAGAGTATTACATAGTAGTTTAACTCTGTTTTTTTGCCTTGCCCATTTACCTTTCCAAATTAAATCTTGTATCATTTCATTTATTTTATGATGTGTTAGATCATGTCATCATTTTCATGCATCTTATATTCTTCTAGCTTTCGAAGCAATTGAGCATCATTTAATATTTCACCGGTTGTTCTCATTACATGGGGAGTTCTCATTATTATTTCCATATTTTCCTGTAACAATTACAAGAAAACATTATCAATACAATGAACACAACGTTCTGTTGGGGTTTTCTTAAGGCGCAGCGGAAGAGCGCGGTTCGGGCGAAATCGTAACTTTAAAAACTTTTAAACTTACCAAATAAATTATTCAATATCCAATATGAATAATTCATTTATATTTCACCTAAACATATTTATTCGATATCAAATAACGACATAAATAATTTAGAAACACCACGAAACTTTTACGAAAATATTTTTCCGTAAAATAACATAAAACATGTTTTTGTCCGAACCGACCAACCAATACACATGAGGGCTACCCAGTTCAGCCCCAATAGTACTTGGGCAGTTCATGGGCTACCCAATCAGTGACTAATTCACTGTTTGGACAGTCGTTACCCGGTTAGCCCGAAACTTACCCGGTAATGCCGTTTTTCACCATTTTCACATATACATTTAAATAATTCCAATGCCCAATACACATCCAAAACATTTAAATAACATATTTTTCACCAAAATTCTAAAATATTCTGATCTGATATGGGTGCCAAAAATATCATTTTTCATGCTTTAAATCCAATTTTCTCAACATTAATCATATTAATATTTACACCAATCAAAGCCACCACATATGAAGAATTCAAGAATAATTCTAGAGTTACAAGAGTGGTGATAACACTCTAGAATGGCAACAAATCATCAAATGATAAAATTTAACTAATATTATACTAATATTATTCAATCTAACTTCACACATGCATCTTGCCTCCAAATCCATCCTCCAAATCAAAAAGCCACAAATCTAAGAAAATAAGAAACCCTAGAACTATTCTAAATGCTCAAGAACAAGAAACAAGCTTTCTAAGTTTAAAAAAATTGAAGATTACCTCAAAATCTCCTAATTTCCTTAAACTTTCTTCTTGATTTCTTCATTTTCTTTCTTGTTTCTTCAAGCAAATATTTGGGAGCTTTCATTTGGGAGAGTTTCGGCCATGGAGGGACTTATCAAAGAGAAAAAATTCTCTTTAAATACTAGGGTTGGCCGAAAAAATGGGGTTATTTTGGTCATTTGGTTAACTTTAATCTAATTAAAAAAATTTAAGCTTAAGTTACTTATTCAATTTGAATACTCCAAGCTTAAAAAGTCATGTCATTTGTTACCAATAATATCTCACCACTTATCATACTAATTATGACTTATGGATAGGATATTTAATTTTAATTATTTAATTATTTAATAATTAAATAACTAAATAATTAATTAATATAAATATCTCTATATATATATTTTTATTTACATTAAATAACAAATACATATATTCATGACATGTGTCAAAATATCAATTTACAATTAATTAATATATATCTAATTTAATTTTGTATCAAATACAAATACATATTAATTATTAATTGACCAAAATCCCCTAATGCATGTATTTTCGTTTAACCATTTAAACGATTCGAATTAATTCATATAATCTGGTGAAGTATTATGAATAATCTGTATTATTCATAACGCGTTGCCCAAATTGTTAGTGTCTCTAAGACTTGCCCAAGGATCATAAACATGATTCTAGTGTGAATAATTCAAGAAAGTTTGCGGAAAAAAAAAACTTACATTGATTGGATGAGATTCAAAACTTTTCTTTTTTGTAGAAGAAGCTCCAAGCTTTCTTTTGAATTCCAAACTCAAGGGTGAGTTTCCTTATCACCTTCTTTTGACTCCCAAAGTACTAGCAATGGTGAATTTTTGCAACAAAAATTCAAGGAGAGGAGAAGCAAGGTTTCGGCCTTGGTAGAGAGGAAAGAAGAGAGTGAATAGTAACTTCCAAATTTGACTTGTTGTGTACATTCAAAAAAGTGTATGTGTTGTGTGATTAAGTTGTAATAAAAATACATCCAACAACTTCCATCACACTTATGACAAGTTGATGTAAGTTAGTGGGTCCCACTACTTTGAATTCAAAATTCAAGTTGGCTTACACAACACACTTTGGGCCCGGTTCGTTTAATCCGACTAAACGTATTTTCCGTCGCGACGTAATTAAATCCAATTTAATTAAATAATAATGCCTAGCAAAATTATTACGAAAGTCGCTTATGAATTAATTCCAAAATAATTCGTTCGTTTGAATTAAAATCCAATTTTAATTCCATGTTGAAATCCAATTTCAATTAATATATCTAATATATTATTTTAGCCCAAATAAATAAATTAAATAGTAAAATCCAATTTAACTATTAAATTTATTTTTCCGATTAATTCCAAATTAATCGCGCTCTCTCTTCTAGACGAATTTAATCTCAGATAAAATTTTTGCCGTAATTAATCCCAGATTAATTTTTCTCTCTCATAATTAATCCCAGATTAATTCTGTTCTAGTCAAATGTCATCGGTGAATCTTTAGGAAGTGACCCAAGAGATTCCTGAATATGTTGGCAGTAAATACGGTTGTCGGACTATCCGACACGTGCGTACCCGGTACCACATTCTTATCGATTTATAAGACATGGTTGGCTTCTAGCAAAGCACCGTGCCTACATAATTCTCCAGAAATATATTCAATATGGAATATATATATAATCTGTATCAGGCGTAGTATACATTGTATTGCGTATTATGATCCAGTATCGGATGTCACATGCTAGGCATGGCGCTGAAATTGTGTATGCCCCGTACGAAGCATATATCGTATCACTAGCAACTAGTCTCTGTAATCGGATAATCATGACCTAGTCATACTATCCCGATAGCTGCAGCATTTAAGAGTATTAGTTCTGTATCCATGCGTGATCATCATCTCTATATGACTGAAGTGATACTTCCATCTTGACATCACACCCAATACACTACGATTCTCAGTAAACCTAGAAGAGGCGTACACAGAACCTGTTAAAGCTCCGGACGACCAAAACCAAAGTATAAGGATTGTCGCAAGTATTAGCGATGCAAGTCTCAGGTTAAGACCACATACACCTACCCTGATTCGGATTCCCATAGACACATAGTCATACTGCCAATGGGATTCTTAGGGGTCTATCCAGAGCGAAGCTATTCCCGGTCCAACGGCTGACAGAACCTCATATCACACTTGCATAAGTATCCAATACTTGAATATATGAGAACTATGTCGTTAAGCTTCCATAACGCGCACAAGTGAAATACAAGCCTATTCCGTATTATCGATGTCCAGTCTCGATAATACTACGACTAGGAATATTTAATGATTAAACCTTTTATGGATTAATACTATCTAATATCGTATTAATCTGGTACTAATCATATGGACTTTTATCATTTATATATCCAAGTAATCCAATTACAAATGATAAAAGAGCAATTTCCTTTGTCACATATTTAATTTGTACAAAGAACACCATGTCTTTTATAAAAAGTGATGCTATGGGTCATAATTGTCCAACAATCTCCCACTTGGCCTATAGCCAATCACTCAAGTGTCCAACACCTGAACTATGTACGGGTCACTCATACTTATGCTGAGATATCGCTTTCGTCAGCGGATCTGCAAGGTTATCATCTGACACGATCTTTTCGATCTTGACATCGCCACGATGTATGATCTGATGAATCAAATGAAACCATCAAAGTACATACATGGATCATTGATGAGACCGTAATTATTTAGCATGTACTGTAGCTCAAATCATCTGCTAACAGAACTATTCCTAATCCAATTAGGAATTTTATAGATCCAAAATGCTTCTTTTGCTGCCTCAGCCGCAGCAGTATATTCCGCTTTTGTTGTTGAATCGGCAACAATATCTTGCTTGGAAGATTTCTAGCTCACTGTTCCGTTGTTCAAACAAAATATGTACCCTTATTACGACTTACAGTCATCGTTATCGGTTTGGAAACTTACATCGGTGAATCTAGTCACCTCAAGTTCTCCATCTCCATAGATTAAGAAAGCATCCTTAGTTCGTCTAAGATACTTAACGATGTTCTTAACATCAATCCAGTGACCATCACCTGGATCGGCCTGATTGTGACTACAAATGCTCAAAGCATATGAGACATCAGGTCGCGTATATGTCATGGCATATATGATCGATTTGACTGCATAAGCGAATGGGATCTGACTCATTGAATCTCTCTCATCTTGAGTTTTAGGACATATGTCCTTAGATAGAGAGACGTCATGTGTTAATGTACAAGTTCTCGGAGAGTGCCAACAACTTTTATATCTATCCTAATAAATCCTTAGTCGTAGAATAAAGGTTGTATCTCCCAAGTTTCTCATGGAAAATTTTAATGAAAGCCAAGCTTTCACCAATTTAAATATGGGAATATCATTGCTAAGAAGCAATACATCATCAACGTATAGGACAATCATTGTCAGTGCGCTCCCACTAACCTTCTTATATACACAAGAATCATCATCGTTTTGAATGAAACCATATACCATTATGATCTCATCAAAACGTTGGTTCCAAGAACGCAATGCTTGCTTCAATCTATAAATGGATCGATTTAACTTGTAAACCTTATTTGCATGTTTTGGCACGACAAAACCGTCAGGGTGTTTTATATGAACATCCTCCAAAAGATTTCTGTTAAGGAAAGCAGTTTTGATGTCCATCTGCCATATTTCATAACCGAAATATGCAGCAATAGCAAGCATTATCCAAATGGATTTAATCATGGCAACGGGTAAAAGGTTTCGTCGTAATCGACACCATGTTGATGACGATACACTTTCACTACAAGCCTACCTTTATACGTTTGTATGTTGCCATCCATGTCTGTCTTCACCATGAAGACTAATTTGCTACCAATAGGTACAATGCCTTCTAGTACATCAACCAGTATCCAAACTTGGTTGTATACATGGAATCTATTTCAGACTTCATGGCACATTGCCATATAGCGGAGTCGATACCTTGTATCGCTACCTCATACGTAGCCGGCTCATTATCCTCAATAAGATTAATATCTTCATGAGGTGAGATCAGAAACCCATACCTCTAAGGTTGTTTTCTGACTCTCTCCGACTTACGTGGTTCTTGTGTATTAGAAGATTGTGGAACAGTCTCATCCCTGATGAACTGTTCGTGTTCCGTGAGAGGATCGGTGCCAGGAACAGTATCACTCTGATTTTCATCGAGTTCTACTTTCCTCCCACTTACCACTGCATTTAGGAATTCCTATAAGGAAAACCGCATGGAGAGCAACAAATATTTTGTTCTCTTATGGGTTTTGGAAATAATATCCTTTAGTTTCCCTAGGACAACCAATTACAAATAGGCACTTATCTGATTTGGGTTCTAGTTTGGCACCATCCAAACGTTTAATATATGCCCAGCATACCCAAATTTTCTGGAATGAGAAACCCGGTTTCTTTCTTGTCCATATTTCATATGGAGTCTGTCCAACAGACTTTGACGGAACCTTATTCAAAATAAGTATTGCACTGTTCAATGTGTATCCCCTGAAGGAAAATGATAGCTCAGTGTGACTCATTATTGACCTTACCATGTCCAACAAAGTTCGGTTTCTCCATTCGGACACACCACTAAATTGAGGTGTTCCGGGAGGAGTCCACTGTGAAAGAATACCATACTCTTTCAAGTAATCGAGAAACTCATTGCTCATGTATTTTCCACCACGGTCCAACCGTATCTGTTTTTCTACTTCGTGTCGAAACTCTTTGAATTTCTCAAAAGTTTCCGACTTGTGTCTCATAAGACACACATAACCATAACGCGATGCAAAATCCGTAAAGGTTACGAAGTATTCATAACCACCTCTAGCTAGACATGGGCCCGTATACGTCACTATGATCGAGGGCTAACAGCTCGGTGGCACGTACACCCTTACCGCTAAAAGGCGTTTTGGGCATTTTGCCTAATAAACAAGATTCACATACATCATTTGAATTTGAATCAAATCCGTCCAAGTATCCATTCTTCCAAAGAGTGGATATACGAGTCTTGTTAATGCGTCCCAGACGACAATACCACAGATAAGTTTCATCTGTGTTACTTAGTTTGAGCCTTTTGTTTGTCATGTTATATGTTTGAGATTCATTTATATTCAAAATATAAAGACCATCATTAACATCTGTTGTACATATCAAAATGTTATCTTTATATACTAAACACCTAGTGTTCCAGAATACAAAGGTACACCCGTAACGGGTTAAACAAAATACAGAGATGATGTTCCTTGTCAAACTAGGTACAAAATAACAGTCACCTAATGTAATTACATGCCCCAATGGCAGATACAAAATATAGGTCCCAACGGCCAAAACAGCGACTCTCGTCCCGTTTTCGACTCGTAGGTCGATCTCATCTGAAGCCAGTATCTTGCTAATCAGCAGATCCTACACATCAGTACATATGTGAGTACCACATCCAGAATCAAAAATCCAATTTTTAAAACCAGTAGTGGACATGTTTATAACAAACATACCTGAAGCCGGAGCCTTGCCCGTCTTCACTTCCTTCAACTCTACCTTGTACTCACGACAGTCACGATTCCAGTGACTCATTTGCCACAATGTAGGCAGAGTGGGATATGTCCTTAGTCTTCCCAGAAAACTGTGATGTTTTAGCCTTGCTTTTCTTCTTCCTTTTCTTCACACCCCCAGAAGCCTTCGGCCAAGCCTTGGCCATCTGGGATGTCGAAGTAAGGTGCGCCTCGCGCTTCTTGCCCTTTAGAAGCTCTGGCTCTGCCTCCTTGATCATAGCCATCAACTCTCTAAGAGTCTTCTCTTGGTTCATCATGTTGTAGTTTATGATGAACTCGCCCCAGCATTCGGGCAAATACTGTAAGATCAAATCTATAGAAGTCTCGACCTCGAAGGTTATGCCCAGCTGACCTAGATGTTCGATGTCAGCAATCATCTGCGACACATAGTGCTCGACAGACGTACCCTCTGACATACACGATCAAAAAATCTTCTTGTGCAATTCGTGCTTCTGAGATCTAAGATTTTATCTGTGAAGATCCTTCAATTTCAACATCATACTATACGGATCCAATCCTTTGTTCTGACGATGAAACTGAGGAGTCATTGCGGCAAGCATGACGGATTTAGCACTAAAGTTATCATCACGATGAGTCTTCTAAAGCTCATGCTCTACTATTTGCTCAACTCTGGGCTCAGGCCCGAGAGGTTTCTCTATAACATAGAGTAACTTCTCAGCCCCTAGGACTATCCTAAGGTTCATCTCCCAATCTGGAAAATTGGAGCCGTTAAAGACATTATCGCCCATGACAATGTCCCTAACTCTAATCTTTCCAGCCATCTCGATTTCAATAGTCCAACTATTCAATTAATGATATCGGGTACACTCAAAATGTAATGGTTACTATAGTCCAACTATATAACCAACTACAAGTGGAGTAGTGTCTTGTACAGTCTAACAGTTCAAAGAAAGCAATATTCAATATTAGTCTAACTAATATATATTTATAACGACGATAAATAAAATAAAAGAGCGTGTGTAAGTAAGTATTAAACGAAATTGCAAATTTAATATTGGTCTCCCACTATTTTTCGGCGAGCCTCTAACCCTCTGTGGAGTACTCGGGAAACCTAGTTTCCTAGTGGGCTAGGATCCTGTTAAATAACACACAACCTTGACTTTGGCCAACAAGCTGTATGAAACTTAACTAGGTAGATCTCTAAGATCAATTGGATCTCATCCAATTCCTAGATCCGGTAGGTGGACCTCCAAGTCCGAGATATACATCCAATATATATTTCCTAACATTTTCCTCTGAATCAACTAAGCCTTGGCTTTGGCTCAACAAGCTTAATGATTCCAGTTAAGTGTGACCCATTGACAGTGGGAAAGCTTCATAATTCACTTCGATGTACAGAAGTGACCTTGACTTTGGCCAACAAATCACAACTGCCCAAGACATACGATATGTAACAAAGCTTTCATGGTTCAAACACATCCGCGATGGACAATGATCTTGACTTTGGCCAACAAACCAATTCCAATCTTAGATCTTGAGAGAGAACCACTCAATGGAAGGAAAACGCTTAATATTAAAGTGAGGGTTTTTCGCGTAAATTGGCAACCAATTTATTATCTTTGATTAGGTTTTATCATACACCCTTAAACATGCATTCTAAAAGCATAATAAGGCACGAATAAATTAATAATGATATACGGATGGATATATAACAAATTTTATTCCTAGAACAAATCTCTCCATTTCTACTCTCCCGCTAGCACTATTCATACTTCTATCCAATTACATAATACATTAAAGAAACCACATTAACATTGAGGGGAATTGGTGAGAAGAGAAATACAAAGAGTAAAGATATAATAGGCTGGACACGCATGTCCAATTTAATAAATTCTAAATTTATTACAACAATTTCCAAAATTGCCCTCACCCTTCTAATATCCATCCGATATACATTATTCATACAAATACATCCAAGTATTCACATAAAGCATGTTGTCAATCAATCTAATCCAATTAATTAATCTTTGATCAATGACCATCCAATTTTCAAACAACGATTTGATTTGCGCGAGTCCAACTCGTTTAAGAATAAATACTCAAAGTACGTATTCTTGAATTATATCAAACTACAATTTTAAGTCCAATTTAAATTGTGTCCAATACTAATTCATTTTTAATTCCAAATTAATTAATTACACTTTTAATGGTGCCTTTTAGACTTGGATTCCAAATCCAATCTTAATGGGTCTCAAATGCCCAATTAGTATCCAATACAATTCAATTAAAGTCCAATGGGCTTTCAATTAATTCTTTAGGCGTGGGCTTTGGCCATTATGGATCCAACCCAAAAGCCAATGCCCAATTAGGAATCACCATTTGCCCAAAAATCAATTTTGCCCCATTAGGCCCAATTAAATTTTTAAAGGCCCAATAGTCATATTTCGACTTTATGGAAATGGTTTTAGGCCCAATTGGATCCAACCCAATTTACCAAAACCAAACTTGGCCCAACCAAACCCATTAAGCCCAAATACAACAAATTACTCCCATTTAATAAATTCCAAATTTAAAGACTAATACATATTAACATAATATTCTAAATATCACATTAATTTTTATTAAAGTGTAATTCACACAATTAATTAATTAATCCAATATTTCCAAAACACCAATTAATCTAATTAATCATGCTTAATCCCAACACAAATTGAAGCAAAACCAACTCATTCCAACATGCTCAAGTTCACGGCAATACATGAAATTAACATCCAATTTTGATTTCAATCCAATTAAATCAACAATTAACATTCAATTTCATGCCAATTAACATATCCAATTATCAAATTCAAAAAATCACCATGAACATACTAGGGATAGTTTTCGGCCATGATATAGGAATTGGGGATTTTTGATCTAATCAATTTATCTCAAATCTAAAGATGCACAAATCCAATTCATCATCATACTAACACAACCAAACAATCAATTTAGGTAAATCAAGCTCCAAGCAAAAAATCTCAAATTAAAGTCCATAAACCCTAGATTTTGAAATCAAGTTTAGGTGGCTCATGATACCAATGTTAGTGTCTCTAAGACTTGCCCAAGGATCCTAAACATGACTCTAGTGTGAATAATTCAAGGGTGAGTTTCCCTATCACCTTATTTTGACTCCCAAAGTGCTAGCAATGGTGAATTTTTGCAACAAAAAATCAAGAAGAGGAGAAGCAAGGTTTCGGCCTTGGTAGAGAGGAAATAAGAGAGTGAATAGTAATTCCAAAGTTGACTTGTTGTGTACATTCAAAAAAGTGTGTGTCTTGTGTGTTTAAGTTGTAATAAAAATACATCCAACAACTTCCATCACACTTATGACAAGTTGATGTAAGTTAGTGGGTCTCACCACTTTGAATTCAAAATTCAAGTTGGCTTACACAACACACTTTGCGCCCGATTCGTTTAATCCGACTAAACAAATTTTCCGTCGCGACGTAATTAAATCAAATTTAATTAAATAATAATGCCTAGTAAAATTATTACGAAAGTCGCTTATGAATTAATTCCAAAATAATTCGTTCGCTTGAATTAATATCCAATTTTAATTCCGTGTGTAAATCCAATTTCAATTAATATATCTAATATATTATTTTAGCCCAAATAAATAAATTAAATAGTAAAATCCAATTTAACTATTAAATTTATTTTGCCGATTAATTCCAATTTAATCGCACTTTCTCTTCTAGACGAATTTAATCCCAGATAAAATTCTTGTCGTAATTAATCCCAGATTAATTTTCTCTATCATAATTAATCCCAAATTAATTATGTTTGAGTCAAATGTCATCGGTGAATCTTTGGGAAGTGACCCAAGAGATTCCTGGATATGTTGGTAGTAAATGCGGTTGTCGGACTATCTGACACGTGCGTACCCAGTACCACGTTCTTACCGATTTACAAGACATGGTTGGCTTCTAGCAAAGCACCGTGCCTACCCAATTCTCTAGAAATATATTCAACATGGAATATATATAATTTGTATCAGGCGTAGTATACATTGTATTGCGTATTACGATCCAGTATCGGATGTCATATGCTAGGCCTGGGGCTGGAATTGTGTTTGCCCCGTACGAAGAATATATCGGATCACTAGCAACTAGTCTCTGTAATCGGATAATCATGACCTAATCATACTATCCCGATAGCTGCATCATTTAAGAGTACTAGTTATGTATCCCTGCATGATCATCATCTCAATTTGACTGAAGTGATACTTCCATCTTGACATCACACCCAATACACTACGATTCTCAGTAAACCCAGAAGAGGCGTACACATAACCTGTTAAAGCTCCGAACGACCAAAACCAAAGTATACTTGTAGGCACTGCATTTTTACAAATAAGTCCCGATGATGAGCCTCGTATGGAGGCACTACCCTTTAAGTTGCGGAAGTCGCGAGAAACGGACGTTGGAAGGGAAAAATTAGAAATCAATACCTTGTTGGACTTAATTCGATTTCTTAACTTCGGGTTCGCTCGTTGGATCTCTGTTTTAAAATTTATCTTCGACCCAAAACCCTGCAATCCACACCAAGTCACACACTAAGCCCACACACCACCAAAGCCACACACCAAGCCCACCAAAAAGAACCAACCACACGCCCACAAGCCCTCTAATTCACGCCCAAGCCACTAATATCCCTCCAAAATAATAATTAACACATTAAACACATGTGGAAATCCAAACAAATCACCTTCCCGAATTAAGGAAATCAAATCAAATCACATGCCTAAATTAAAGAAATCAAATCAAATCCCATAAATCCTTTTCCTAAAACAAAACAAATCACTTTCCTAATTAAATGGATATTTTCCTTATCACACACTAATTAAAAGATATCCCCATAATTGTATGATTTATTTCCTTCCCGTATAAGGACAACCCTAACCCTCTCCTATAAAAATAGACCTAAGCCAAACCTTAAGACCCCTAGAGCACACACTCACGTAGAACAACAAAACCCTAGGCTCTCACTTCTCCTCTCTCATTCTCCCTCACTAACTCGGCACCTTGAACGACAAGAACCTTAATCTACACAGGCCCTACTCTCTCTCTCTCTCTCGGCATGCATGAGTAATAAACCCTAAGCCTTCCTCACGAACAGACCACACAGGTCCTGCTCTCTTTCTCACGGCAACTCTCCAACCACAAACAAAAGCACCAAGCCAGCCCGACGAAAGCAACAAATTACCCATTAACGTAAGCCATCAAACAATAAACCCTTAAACGACAGCCTCCAGCACCGACACCCTCATGCCACTCATAAACTGCCCACTAACAAAGATAAAACAATAAAACAGCCACGTTCAGCACCCCCTCATGCAGCAGACCACGTCCACCGCATGTTGACCTGCACCCTAACCCTCACTGCCCCACCGAACCGTAACAAATAAACTACACCCCCCTGACCAAAGCAGGCCCTCTTCACGTTCAATCAAAAAGCCAATAAACCCCACTGCACGCACACACCAACTCGACAGCCCTTGACCTTCCACGCATGCATGGTCCACGTAAAAAATAGCAGCCCCTTGACCGATTCATCAGCCCCCAAATACCCTGAAACCGTGACCGTGAACCACCCAAAAATAGTGAGCAAAATAGTCCAAAAACAATGGCCAAATAACCCTAAAACAGTCCCTTAAATAGGCCCCTGCAATCCCCAAAATAATCCTGAAAATTGCCCCTTTAACTGAGACAAAAATAGTGAACAAAACCGCAGAAAATAGCCTGAAAATAGTGAACGAAAACAGAGAAAACCATCGCAGAAAAACAGCGAGTGAAAATAGAGAAAACAACGAGCGGAAACAGCGGTTGAAAATAGCGGACAGAAACAGCGAGTGAAAATAGAGAAAACAGCGAGCGGAAATAGCAAACCAGTGAAAACAGTGAAAATGATAACCCTTCCGGTGACGTCCCAACGCACTCCCGAGAAGCGACTTAAAAGGTAAGACCTGAGGGCACCCTTTATTATATTTTATTTTGTCGTCCTGGAAACGGCATGCTCGGTTGGACGTGGAATACGTCCAACCGGGTATGTGAAGTCCTACATTGAAAACGGCCAAATTCTTTGGTCACATATTTATTATTCCGAATTTATTTCGTATTCTTAGTCTTTTTTTTTTTTTGCATTTAATTTACGTTTACGTTGTTTTATTATTCTGCATTTGTTTTTGTGTTATTTACCTTCCTTGTTATTTCGCATATTTGTCTCTTCGGTTATTTATAGTTATATACATTATCGTATGTTATGTCTGTCTAATTGGGTTAATGATTGAGTGTTGCCTCTCGTGGTATATCGGATGGAAACCCAGACGTAAATTCCGTAGCCGAATCCGAATGGACGGTAGTGCAATCTGTACTTGGGATACAACTCCACATACCGTTTGAGGAAACGTTCACGCATATGTTCATGGGATTGTGTGCTCTAGCCCTGGACATTATCGGATTCGGATCGGATCGAATCCGAATCCGATCCGATCTGAAATGTTGTGAGATGTTTGATTCGTTCGAACCGAATCCTCTTATCGAACTCAATCTGATCCGATCTGATAATTATCGAATCGGATTGGTCCGATCCGATCCGAATTCGGTACAAATAATCTGGTTTTGAGTCAAAAAAATCGATCGGATCGGATCGGATAAAATCCGATCCGAAATAATTCAAAATTTTTTTTATTTAATATGTAACGACGTCGTTTTGCATATTAAATAAAAAAAAATCGAGCGGATCGGATCGGATAAAATCTGATCCGAACCGAAATCCATCGAACCGGACCAGCTCAATTCGATCGGATTTGATAATCGGATCGGATCCGATTCGATCCGATGCCCACCCCTAGTGTGCTCGCTTTTATTTCATTTACTTCTATGTGTGTAAACTTGTATGTCACTTAAACTATCTTGTATGTGTCGCATGAGACTCGGTTATACTATCGCATAAATCCTTTCATTACAATTGGCATAAGTAAGGGACCATTCTGAACCCAACGGTTTGAGGTCTTCCCTTGCGAGGGGTGAGTGCGGCCTTAAATCATTTCCCAGTTCACGCTGGGTGGCGACTCCGTTATTCTCCGGTTTAGTCCCCCGCGGGCTACTCCGTACTCCCGACCGGGCCGCGAGCCTTGGAACAGCGTCGCCGATTTCTGTGTCCTACAATACTGATTGTCGCAAGTATTAGCGATGCAAGTCTCAGGTTTAGACCACATACACCTACCCTGATTCGGATTCCCATAGACACATAGTCATACTACCAATGGGATTCCGAGGGGTCTATCCAGAGCGAAGATGTTCCCGGTCCAACGGCTAACAGAACCTCCTATCACACTTGCATAAGTATTCAATACTTGAATATATGAGAACTATGCCGTTAAGCTTCCATAACGCGCACAAGTGCAATACTAGCCTATTTCGCATTATCGATGTCCAGTCTCGATAATACTATGACTATGGATATTTAATGATTAAACCTTTCGTGGATTAATACTATCTCATATCATCTCAATCCAGGAACTAATCATATGGACCAGGCTAGTAATGAAAGGATTAAATCTTGATCATGAATTTTATTTGAGAATATACAACTTATAGTGACGCTTCCCAATATCAATTACAAATTATATTATAACTGTGCACTACATTGTAAATCACAGGGTCTTTGTGTAATATATACATATCACTTAATCAGATTTAGTTTCAATCTAATCATAATTAGATCGAATACGTATATAAAAACAAAAGGTGCTACCATTAAGTAAGTAATATTATGGAAAAAAGAATTGTTCATATCCATGAATCGGACATAAATACGATCCGGATTGGAACTTTGAGCACCAACCTTAACACGTTCTACTGACAATATACTAATATCATGAAGATAATAGGCAATTCATAAACACAATGTTTGCATGATAAAATAAATTTATCACTATGGAATACATTTATAACAAGATTGAGCTCTAAAACAAGGTAAGATATATCGAAATCACTAAATAATGATGGAAAAATAGGCCCATATACGCTGACACGTGTCAACAAGAGTAACCATGTGTCTCACGTGCCTCCACGCGCTAAGAACAAGCCACCACAAGTCCCCACGCGCTTCTAATTTCCTCCATGTGCCGGCCACGCTCGCTCATATGCCAGCCATATGCTGGCAAGTCACACACACAGACGACATGTCGTATGTTAGATTCGTGACCATATGACATGTCGATTGTATAATTTGTAGGGAACCGACATGTCGGTTTCTAACCTATAACCGATATGACGTCTGTGTCTTAGCTTCTTGTACGACGCGTCATATATCATTTTCGGATGACATGGCATCTGATTCTGTAAGATGCGGATAACATGTCATTTTATTCATCTGAGAGTGTTTTTCTGGGTAAAAATAGGTTCGACTAGTCAACTTCTAAGGTCTATCTTTCTCAATTTTAATCCAAATTAAGCAAATGATATTCCTAATTAAAGATCACATGTCATAGTTTTCAAAACATCTTAGAACATGCCATTATCAATTTTGTACAATAATATATTAAGGCCCAAAGTTGAAAAAAAATCAATTTTTTGTAAAATTAAAAATAAAATGTATTTTCTTCATTTTTCATGTATGATCATGCCTTTTATGTGCAATCTAATTAGAACACATGTATTAAAGCTACTTATACCAATGTTGGGAAACATCATCCCTAATATTTTCATTGAACAAATCCATAATGGTCCACTTAGGATCTAATAATACATGTATTACTAGTCTTAGATTTATTCATTAATATATTGAAATAAATCTAGGTATTTCACAACACAATTACGTACATTACTTTCTATAGAGATGTCCTTAATCAAACTTAATTGATTGCTTATCTCTATGAGCAATTGTTCATATTTAGAGGAGGAGAAGTCAAGTTACTATATTATCACATGCATTTTGATGTTTTGATTTTTTTTTAATCACATATATTTGGTAGCTTAATAACTTCATCAAACCCTTCCAAAAATATTAGCATCATGGGTCTACCACATGTTCCTATTAATATTTTCTAAGTTATTATTTTCTAATGATGTTGATTTTCTAACATCAGAGAATTTCTCTTCCCCATCTTGGGATTTCCGTTTCTCGTGGAATTTGGCTGCTCCTTCTAAAGTTCAGATATTTTGTTGGTTGGTATTTTTATGAAGGATTCAATCAAAGGAAGCCTTATTCAAAAGAGGGATTTTATCGGCGGATTCCTTCCAATGTGCATTCTGTGAATTCCCTGTTGAAAATTCGCGATTAGTCTAAGGTTCTGACCCTATGCGGAATTACAAACAATAAGCAGGACATGTCCTGATTACTGTAACTATTTTAAACTCAACAAGCAACCACAATAAATAACAAATAAAATATGCTGCAAATATTAAATAAATAACAGAAAGTAAAGCAGTAAATAAATCAAACCACACAAAATCAACACAATAATTTTGGTGACGAAGTGGAAAACTCGTGCGAGTAACAAATCACTCCAGGTATATCGACTACCAGCCCAATCCACTATATAGAGAAAAACTTACAGCGATGGTCAAGACCTATGGTGGCAACTCCACCGACTCAAGTACCTCAATACTACAGGAACTCAAGGCAACTCCTCAAGCCCGCGACCCACGGTTTTCTTCAGAACCTCTGAAGTCTCTGAGTAGATTGTATCACCTCTGACGCCGGAACTCCGACTACCAATCTTCCTCCTAAAGAACTCTAAAGGATTAGGAATTTTGGGTTATGTTGTGTTAAAGGTTTATCAAAGAACGATTCTCATCATTAACAAAGAAGACAATAAGATGAATAAGTCTTCAATGGTAGAATCAAGAAGGTTGAAAGCTTTGAGAGATTTTGGCTCAAGGAAAATGTCTTTCAACCAATGGGGATGACTGCTATATGTTATATTTATAGGTAGAGTGAAAAGCTAGGGTTTTTCAAAGGCAAAAGGCTGAAAAACGCATTCAGATGCGACTAGCGTTCGAACGCTTACTCAAACATTGCACGAACGCGTGCCTACTGGGAAGACTCATTCGAACGCCCCTCGAACGCACAACGAAAGGATGCTCTCTGGAATGATCTCGTTCAAACCCAACAAGAACGTGCCTCGATCGTTTTCTCTGTGGAATGATCTCATTCAAACCCAATGGAGAACGTGACACTAACGCCACACGTTCGAACCAAATAACGAACGCAGCACTAACGCCAATCGTTCGAACACTGCAATGAACGCACCACGAACGTATGTCTGATGCACAGCAGCCAAAAACCAGTCCAATTGCACAAAGATTTTCTTGATAGATTACAACTCAATTGAACTCGTTTTGTCACAGACACATGCCAATAAAAAAGGTGTTAACAATCTCCCCATTTGGCATTCCGTGACAAAACACTACCTAATACAAAGACTACGGTAATAGACCCAAAAATAAAATAGTCAGCTATCAACCATCAAATCAGTGACTTATTACATTAAGACTCGATCTAACACCTAACCAAGTAGTCTTGATATCAATGCCGCCTCAGCAACAAACCTTCTTACTTGAAACATCCACAAACAACAATATACCGTGAAAAGCATTGGAATTATCAAGTATACATAAAACATGTATAAAACTCATGCATGTACAGGTAGATATCCTTCTCTCCCTTAATCATAACTCTCCATAAAATGGAGATATCAAAGAATATCATACGCTACTACACCCCATTAAACTACTCTCCCCATTTTTTTCACGAAATGACAAAGGATGAAGGAAACAGGAAAAAACAAACAGGAGATAACGCATGCAAGAGTATATGCAAACAAAACTTACTCCCCCTTACTAACAGGCCCACACAGTTAGCATATAGTCATACGGGAAATAAACACTCAAAGATGTGCAACACAAATGGTATGCAACGACATGGAGCACACACAAGCACATCATGAGGTAAATTTTTTTATCAAAAACTGACTGAAACAGCACTTCAAGCAAATACAATGATACTCAGTCAGTATTCAGCTGTTTATGACATGAAACAATATGCATCATTTTAATTTTGGCTAAATACAACACTTATGTATATGACATAAACACCAAAGTATAACAAACACTTGCGTGAGAAATAAGTGCACAACGAAGCAAGGCTTAAGACCTTATTTTATGAGCTGGACACAGCCAAATAAATTCATCTCTTAATATACCAAGTCCACAAAAATAGGTGTTCAAACCCAGCACCACTAGGACCTGAAAATACGCAACATTGGTTGCATGCTATGTTATTTTCCCCAAAAATATCATGAGCTCATAAATTATAACTCTGTCGAGTGAAGGGTTTTTGCCCTTATCTTTTGAATTTGGCCTATTGGCTCTTTTGCTCTTTAGTCTCATCTAATTTTTTTAATTTCTCTTTGCTTTTACAAGGGGATAACAAGGTCATCTAGTCAAAGGTCACACTATTCCTTAAACAAAGTATGGTAGAAATTAGATTGCCAATCCAAAAACTCATACATGCGACCAAGCCTTGACATAAGAAAATCATGTATGTGAGGTGCAAGCATAAGATATACAGAGGGTTGTTATCACACACACATATGCATATAGAGCATCAAGAAAAATAAAAGCATATTATACATGCATAACCATATATCCTACATACCAGGATCACATGCAAATGTTTTTCATGCTTGAACAAGCCATAAAAAGTATTTTGGGTCTTTTTCAAATTATATAAATTTTTTTTTTGATTTTTCAGATTTAACATACAAAAAAAATAAAGACACAAAACTACTTGTCAATATCCAATGGTACGTGGAGTCGTATCTCGAGTACAGATCATACTACTGTCCATTCGGAATTGGCTATGAAATTTATGTCCGGGTTTCCATCCTATATACCAAGAGAGATGTAACAAAAACAAACACACCCATATGCAGTGAAAGAAAAAAATTAAATGTGCAAAAACATAAAACACACGCACACACACATGTAATGGGAAAACAAAAGCAACTTCTAAGAAGAGTTACACCGAAGTGCACTCTCATCATGCCTGTCAGGATCAAGGCATTCAGAAGTATATGGGAAGTCATCTTGCTTCCTCACCCAAATATTTCTAGGAATCTCTTTCACATGAGTATTCCCAGTCAACAAAGCAAGTTTCTCACTAAGAAATTTTATCTGTTTTGTTAGTGCAGAAACTTGAGAAACTAGATTTGAAGAATCAAATCTATGAGACACACTCTTAGGCCTCTTCTTTTGTTTGTGCAACATGAAGCACTTAGGCCTAATGTGTCCTGCCTTGCCACAGTGATGGCACACGGGCACAAACCTCGGATGAGAGCAAGGTTTACCCACATCACCTCTAGATCGAGGTTGGGGAACGGGACGAGGAATAATTGGAGGAATCACATAACTACACTCAACAGGTTTCTTACCTAAGTCACGTTTATGAGGTTTAGGCACTACTCTAGATGTTGACGCTTTATCACAATTAGGCGCAAAACTAATACCTAGCATACGGTCCACCTTTTTATTACCACTAGAAAATACAGACAACTGGGTTCTAGTATCTTCGAGTTCAGTTTCTAATATTTGGACCCTATCAATTAGGCCTCTATTCCTCTCCTCCAAGTCATCTACCATTAAGAGGCTTTGCTCAAATTTGGCTTGAGCTTCATTCTTTTCTAACTCTACTTCTTTCAGCCTCTTATTGACCTCTATATTAGTCTTCTTAATAGCTAAACTCTGATTAAATAGTTCAATATAATATACTTGAAGACTTTCCTCATCAACAGACTCATCGAGAGAGACTTCTGAATCAGCATCATTAACAACAATCTCTCTCTCATCAGCCACACTAGCAGTAAAAGCCATATAATTGTTCTTGTCTTTAGGAGACTCATCAGAAGTATAGCCACCTTCTGAATCACTAGGAGAGGCATCCATTGTTTTCTTGCCTTTAGCCCTAAGGTATGTGGGACACTCAGATCTAACGTGCTCATATCCTTCACATTCATGGCACTGGATACCACGGGGTCTACTACCTCTATCCTCTATAGACTCACTCCTGCTATGCCTACTCTCTCTAGGCATATTCTCCCTATCCATGTCACTACTATGGCCACTCTTCTTCAACTTAAGAAATTTCCTAATATTCTTTACAAACAAGGCCAAATCATGATCCGTGAGGTTATCCTCATCACTAGACGAACCATGAACAACTTCCTTCGCGATCTTCATCGCTATATTTTTGGGCTTAAGATGCCCAGGAAGTTTCTACTTATAAACCTGCAGTTTTCCTACGAGGTCTTTTAAATTAAGTTGATTGAGGTCATTGCTTTCCTCGATGACGTTGATTTTGGGTAGGAACTTATCAGGCATGGATCTAAGGATTTTCCTAACTATCATGCTGGTAGGAATAGTCTCTCCAGGTTAAAGCTTGAGTTAACGATATCGTTAATCTCAGCATAAAATTCATCAAAGGTCTCATCATCCTTCATTTTAGCAACCTCAAACCTAGTAGCAAGATCCTAAAGTCTATTATTTTTAACAGATAATGTGCCCTCATGCACAGTCTGCATGATGTCCCATGTATCCTCGGTTATCTCACACATAGAGATTCTCATAAATTCAGCAGAGCACACAGCACCATGTATGGCATTAATCGCCTTGTTGTTCCTATTGCTAGCGTCAAACTCGTCCTTGGTCCAGGTCAATTTGTCTTTAGGGGAAGAGACCCCATCAATTACAACTACGGGAGGTTTCTATCCGTATTCAACTATCATCCAGACCCTCTCATCTAAGGACTTAAGGAACGCTCTCATTTGAACCTTCCAATGTAAATATTCTGTGCCATCAAAAAATGGCGGACAATTTAAGGGTTGACTACGTTCCATAGCTAACAGGTCAAGGATCGAGTTCAGGCTCTGATACCAATTGAAAATCCGCGATTACCCTAAGGTTCTGACCCTATGCGGAATTACAAAAAATAAACATGACAAGTCCTGATTACTGTAATTATGGAAACTCAACAAGCAACCACAATAAACAACAAATAAAATATGCTGTAAATATTAAATAAATAATAGAAAGTAAAGCAGCAAATAAATCAAACCACACAAAATCAACACAATAATTTTGGTGACGAAGTGGAAAACTCGTGCGAGTAAAAAACCACCCTGGGTATATCGGCTACCAGCCCAATCCACTATATAGAGAAAAACTTATGGCGATGGTCAAGACCTATGGTGGCAACTTCACCGACTCAAGTACCTCAATACTGCAAGAACTCAAGGCAACTCCTCAAGCCCGCGACCCACAGTTTTCTTCATAACCTCTGAAGTCTCTGAGTAGATTGTATCACCTCTGACGCCGGAACTCCGACTACCAATCTTCCTCCTAAAGGATTAGGAATTTTGGATTATGCTGTGTTGAAGGTTTATCAAAAAACGATTCTCACCATTAACAAAGAAGACAAGAAGATGAAGAAGTCTTCAATGGTGGAATCAAGAAGGTTGAAAGCTTTGAGAGATTTTTGCTTAAGGAAAATATGTTTCAACCAATGGGGATGACGGCTACATGTTATATTTATAGGTGGGGTGAAAAGTTAGGGTTTTTCAAAGGCAAAAGGTTGAAAAACACGTTCAGATGCGACTGGCGTTCGAATGCTTACTCAAACGCTGCACGAACGCGCGCCTACTGGAAAGACTCGTTCGAACGCCCCTCGAACGCACAACGAACGGATGCTCTCTGGAATGATCCCTTTCGAACCCAATGGAGAACGTGACACTAACGCAACACGTTCGAACTAAATAACGAACGCAACACTAAAGCCAATCGTTCGAACACTGCAATGAACGCACCACGAACGTATGTCTGATGCACAGCAGCCAAAAACCAGTCCAATTGCACAAAGATCTTCATGATAGATTACAACTCAATTGAACTCGTTTTGTCACGAACACATGTCAATAAAAAAGGTGCTAACACCAGTAAAGTTGGCAAACCATCTGTTGTTTTCTTGTTCTTTTGCCTGGAAAATTCGGTCATAGTTGATAAAATGGTGGGGTATAGATTGGGTTATTTCAGATGATCCAGAATCAATGATTGTTTCATGGAGCTATCTCTATTTGGATAGGAAAACGAAAATCTTTCTTGAAGCAATCTTCATGGTTACTTGCTGGTGCATATGGTTAGAGCGCAATCAACGTATTTTCAATACGAAATCATCAAATGTTAAAAGTTTATGTGAGAAAATTCTCAGCCTCTCCTCAAGCTGGGTTTCCCTGAAATATTCATTAGCTTTCACCTCGGCATCACTAGCTCAGCTCACTCCACAAGTGCAGGAGTGGCTGGACAGACTTTAGAACTTTATACACTTTGAACCTCATGTCAAGTGTATTTTAATTTCCAGGTAATTGTTGGAAATTAAAATACACTTGACATGGCCGGTTGGTGCCGAAGACTTTGCTATCTCTATTTCCAGGTATTTTATTTTCTGATGATCCAGAATCAATAATTGTTTCATGGAGCTATCTCTATTTGGTAGCTGGTGCCGAAGACTTTGCTACTGTAGAAGCTTATGATCTGTGAAAATCCCAAGTGGTTGGTTATTTTGGGGGTCCAAGTAATATCATTTTCATAGTCTTGTGTTGTGTTGTGTTTTGTTTTGTCTTGAGTTGTGATGCATCTGATCTTGCTATTATCAGTACTGATCAGTTTGTTCAGTTTTCAATATTCAATTTTTGTACTATCACATAACTCACTATTTGTGAATTTGTGTTTTAATGAAATACTCCCCCTAAAAAAACAAAAAAAAAAAAAAAAAGATGATACAAGAGGCTGAAACTAGAAAGCAAATTTCTCTTTGATGTGTTGATGTTTTAATTTAGAGACACAAAATTGTAACAATGTGCGTGTCATTTTGAAATAGATTTTTCAAAGCAAGAGAATCTCATTATCAAATACACTTTTCATCAACTTATTCTTCTTGGTTGCATGTTGTTAGAGAGTAACATAAATAAATAGTTTATACTTTATACTCAGATCTTTTGGTGTTTCTATGAATAATATATATTTTTTAGAATTAATAGTTGTTGATGGTGTTTTTTAGGCACTATGATATTTAAGCAGCACGACATGGGTAAAAGGGTAAATTCCCTCCTTGGTCAAAATCATTAAAAAGGACCATCATGACCGACCACATAAGTGAGGGACGAGCACTTAATGGTAGGTGACCGACCACTTCGGTTCGGATGACCGGGCATTATCAGATCGACGGAATCATTCTCAGTTCAAAGGACCATCATGACCGACCTCATGAAGACCGACCAGATAGCGAGATATGCTCCAGAAGATGACACCATATTCTTGCGGATAAGACGACAAGTTATCCTATTTTCATGGGGAAAACTGGTGAGACAGAGTCCTAGTAGGATAAAGAAAGTAAATGTAGTTTTGATTAGGAATCCTTATGGGAAAAGTGAATAGTTTTGACTAGGAATCCTTATGGGAAAATTGAATAGTTTCAACTAGGAAATTCTTATATGAGAAGGAATCTGATTTCTACACTATTATAAATAGAAGGGTAGAGTGTGCATAAAGGGAGGAACAAGTTGAGAGCAAGGTAGAGATCAGAATCAGAATCATTACCATCAGACTTGTAAAAAACAAGAAGCAGAGCTGAGAAGCGTGTTTGAGTAATAAAAGTATCATCATTTTTGTGCCCGTGGACGTAGGTCGGACCAAGATCCGCCGAACCACGTTAAATCTCATTTTCAATTGGCGTATTTATCTGTCTTTTGCTAAGTTTGCTTTTGGTCCCCTATAACCAAACAAATTCACTATTGAGGGAGGATTGTCTCGGGAGTAATATTCTCATACTGCCATGAGACCAAAATCAGCCGTCAACAGTTGGCGCCGTCTGTGGGGACTCAACAAAAAGCGGCTCGCGTAGTAAGACGATGGCAGAAGGTGGAAATCACCAATCGTCGGGGAATCCGGCTACAGATTGGATGAAGAAGATAGAAGAAAGCATAAGGAATGACATGAAGGATAGTCACACCCTCCTAAAAACCATGATGGACCGACTGGAGAAAATGGAAGGGGGGAACCGCGAGAAGCCTGAAACCAGAGCTAATCAAAGAAGAGGAGAGATAGCAGATGGAAAAAAGGGTCACCGATGTGAGTGATGACGATGAACCGATGAGGAAGGGTCCCTACGGGATAAGGTCCGTAGTGGTAGAAAAAGATTTACAAACGGATGATACGTGGGAAGAAGAATAGGGGAGACAATCACCATATTCTTCCTATGATAGCCCCCGCGACACCAGAAGGGGAAATATGAAGCATGGTGAAATTGGAAGGGAAGTCTCAAGTCATGAGGAACGCCGCACCCGTGGTGACAGATGCGAAGGAGGCCGCGGGAGGTGGCATAGTGACACAGATGGCAGTATAAAGTCTTGGTTAAGAAAAGAAATGGCCAAGTGGGAAGTAAACCCCAAAATTGATACAGCAGATGCTCGGGACGGTGAGGTTGAATCTCCCTTCACAGAAGAAATAAGGTCGGCAAAATTCCCAAGACATTTCAACATGCCATTCATGACGCCCTACAAAGGTCATTCAGATCCAAAGTTACATATTGAAAGTTTCGTCCTATTAATGGAGGTCCAATGGGTAGTAGGGGATGCCATTTGCAAAGTATTCCCCCTAACCTTGGGCGGGTCTGCCATTCTGTGGTTCAGAAGTCTTGCCCCGGGAAGCATCAGTAGCTTCGCTCAACTCAGAAGGTCATTTGTTTGACACTTCAAAGGGGCATGCGTCCCCAAGAAAATGGTGGGAGAATTGAGACTAATGAAGCAGGGGGATGATGAGCCCCTGAGGAATTTTATTGAAAGATACCACAATTTGGTGCTCGAGGTCGGAGCGTATGAGTCATCGGAAGCGCTAGAAAGTCTCAAGGGAGGTTTGAAGGCCGGGAAGTTGTGGACTCACCTGAGGATTCAAGACGTATCGGATTATGCCACTGCCCTGGAGTTGGCCAGAAATTTATCTTAATAGAGGAGGAGAAAAAAATTTCCCGGGGAGTAGACACCCGAAAGGCTAAGTTACTCAGGTCAGACAATCAGTGGGATTCGATTAGAAATTTGAGGAGACCAATCTCGGAGCAGAAGAAACTCAGACCGACACCTCCGAGTAGTCATGTTCAAAAGATAAAGTCATATGTCCAAGTCAACCGTGTCGCGGGGAGAACAGTATACACCCCTCTGAACAAACCTATGGCCCAGATATTTCAGGAAATCCAGGATAAAGGTCTGTTGGCCGAGCCTAATTTGAAAAGGTTCCCGATTGAGGAGGGAAATAGTAGGGCATACTGTATCTACCATAACGTAAGGGGACATGCCACGAATGGGTGCAGAGACCTGCGAGAGCAGGTGGAAGACTTGGTGAAAGAAGGCTATCTCAGTGTGTACATAGACCATTCGGTTTTTGAGGTCGACCAAGTTGATAGCGGAAGTCATCCGGTCTGATGCGTGTAATGCTGAGATGCAGAGAGGATGTATTAAGAAGAGCCTTGCTTGTAGTGACCCTTGTAGAGTTGCAAGAAAGACAACATATCCCAAAAAGGTGAGTAAGACTTTTTCTGTCTTAGGTTGACATTTGATTATGCTTTTTTGTTATGGCTCACACAATGGTTTTGATATTTGTTTTACGGCTCGGGTCTGCTCTTGTACCACCGAGTCCGTTTTGTTGATATATGTTTTACGGCTCGGGTCGCTCTTGTACCGCCGAGACCGATGTTTCCTTCCGGCTCGGGTCTGCTCTTGTACCGCCGAGACCGATGTTCCTTCTGGCTCGAGTGTGCTCTTGTACCGCCGAGACCGATGTTTCCTTCCGGCTCGGGTCTGCTCTTGTACTGCCAAGACCGATGTTTCTTTCCGGCTCGGGTCTGCTCTTGTACCGTCGAGACCGATGTTTCTTTCCGGCTCAGGTCTGCTCTTGTACCGCCGAGACCGATGTTTCTTTCCTGCTCAGGTCTGCTCTTGTACCGCCGAGATCGATTTTTATTTCGGCTCGGGGCTGGATTTTGTTCCGCCGAGGCCACTTGTTTATTCGGCTCGGGGCTGGATTTCGTTCCGCCGAGGCCGCTTGGGTATTCGGCTCGGGGCTGGATTTTGTTCCGTCGAGGCCTTATGGTTAATTCAGCTCGGGGTCGGGTTACGTCTCACCGAGTTGGCTTCTTTGGACTGGGGATGTAACATTCCCCCAGAGCCAAGTCTTTCTTTTAGCTCGGGGTCGGGTTACGTCCCACCGAGTCGGCTTCTTTGGACTGGGGATGTAACATTCCCCCAGAGCCAAGTTTGTCTTTCAGCTCGGGGTCGGGTTACGTCCCACCGAGTCGGTTTCTTTGGACTGGGGATGTAATATTCCCCCAGAGCCAAGTCTTTCTCAGCTCGGGGTCAGGTTACGTCCCACCGAGTTTGCTTCTTTGGACTGGGGATGTAACATTCCCTCAGAGCCAAGTCTTTCTTTTAGCTCGGGGTCGGGTTACGTCCCATCGAGTCGGCTTCTTTGGATTGGGGATGTAACATTCCCCCAGAGCCAAGTCTTTCTTTTAGCTCGGGGTTGGGTTACGCCCCACCGAGTCGGCTTCTTTGGACTGGGGATGTAACATTCCCCCAGAGCCAAGTCTTTCTTTTAGCTCGGGGTCGGGTTACGTCCCACCAAGTCGGCTTCTTTGGACTGGGGATGTAACATTTCCCCAGAGCCAAGTCTTTCTTTCAGCTCGGGGTCGGGTTACGTCCCACCGAGTCGGCTTCTTTGGACTGGGGATGTAATATTCCCCCAGAGCCAAGTCTTTCTTCAGCTCGGGGTCGGGATACGTCCACCGAGAGACTTATCATCGGTATGGGATCGGAGCATCTCCCCCATGGTCGGCCCTCTATTGGTCTGAGGAGGTGACATTCCCCCAGAGCCAAATGTTCTACTCAGCTCGGGGTCGGGTTACATCCCACCGAGTCGATCGTCATCAGCATAAGGGCAGAGCATTTTTTCCACAGGTAGATATCGGGATCCTCGTTAACTGAGCTCATGAAGATGGCAGGAATGACCAGATTTGCAGCCAAGACATTTTTCTCTGCAGTTCCTGAAGTGACCACCGACGGATTCATTGACACACCATTTTTTTATAGTTCCCGGCATCAACTCACAAACTCGTTGTTACCGAGAACTAGGGGATAGATGTTGATGGTGTTTTTTAGGCACTATGATATTTAAGCAGCACGACATGGGTAAAAGGGTAAATTCCCTCCTTGGTCAAAATCATTAAAAAGGACCATCATGACCGACCACATAAGTGAGGGTCGAGCACTTAATGGTAGGTGACCGACCACTTCGGTTCGGATGACCGGGCATTATCAGATCGGCGGAATCATTCTCAATTCAAAGGACCATCATGACCGACCTCATGAAGACCGACCAGATAGCGAGATATGCTCCAGAAGATGACACCATATTCTTGCGGATAAGACGACAAGTTATCCTATTTTCATGGGGAAAAACTGGTGAGACAAGTCCTAGTAGGATAAAGAAAGTAAATGTAGTTTTGATTAGGAATCCTTATGGGAAAAGTGAATAGTTTTGACTAGGAATCCTTATGGGAAAAGGGAATAGTTTCAACTAGGAAATTCTTATAGGAGAAGGAATCTGATTTCTACACTATTATAAATAGAAGGGTAGAGTGTGCATAAGGGAGGAACAAGTTGAGAGCAGGTAGAGATCAGAATCAGAATCATTACCATCAGACTTGTAAAAAACAAGAAGCAGAGCTGAGAAGCGTGTTTGAGTAATAAAAGTATCATCCTTTTTGTGCCCGTGGACGTGGTCGGACCAAGATCCGCCGACCCACGTTAAATCTCCTTGTCAATTGGCGTATTTATCTGTCTTTTGCTAAGTTTGCTTTTGGTCCCCTATAACCAAACAAATTCACTATTGAGGGAGGATTGTCTCGGGAGTAATATTCACATACTGCCCTGAGACCAAAATCAGCCGTCAACAATATTAATTGAGGGAGATAATTTATGACACAACCCGTCAATCTAACACTATCACAATAATTAGTTGGGAATTTAATAAAATTAGTTTAAAAAAAAATTGTCATTTGTCAAAATGAATCACAATGTTTGAATTTTGTAAAAAAATCACATTCTTAGAAGTCCACACCAAACTTCTTTTATTTATTTATTTTTATTTGAAACTTCGGAGATCCGGAATAGTATTAAAGATATATTTTTTAAAATAATATATATATATATATATATATCAAATTTATTTATGATTTATTTTTTTGTACTAATTTTACTATTTTTTTTGGAGTTATATGTAAGAAAATATATATATCTATATATATATCTAATATATATTATATTATATTAATAATATATATATAAGGCTTCTGGTATTCAATTAAGATTTTTAAATAATCTAAAAAAATATTGGGGTATTTCATTAAGACTATTATGATTTTTTAAAAAATGTCCAAATTTAGTGGTATTCAATCAAGACTTTAAATAAGTAATAAAAGTCTTGTGATATTGAAAAACTTACTTATTTTGATGGATTTTTTTATATGTGTGATTGTGTGATACTTTTTAGTGAAAATTATAAATATCAAATCCTATAAAAAAAAATCTCATCATAACCCATCAGACTTTTGACGTGAAATTTTTTGACTGCTAGAGAATAGAAGATGAACAAACATGTTAGCTCTTTGTAAACAATGTATTTGCTTATTAGTAATTTCTTATTTTCTCAGCCTACGTAATATAGTTTCTCTTTTCTTTCATATAGAAAAAACCGAAACTTTTAGTTAAAATTTCTTAACGTAGACAATGAACCTTATCAGGCAAACCAAAGATAACACATTACTGAATCAAATGAAATTTTACCAACCTGTTCAAAGACAGGGAACGATATCCATGGAGAAAAATTATCACCATAGATTTTCTTCAAATCATCTATGTTAAGGGCTCCAATAATTTTGATATCAGTTGACTGAGTGAAAAATAAATACAAAAAATTATAGTCCTATAAAAATTTCACTCAGAGAGAAATTAGAGATCATTGGAAGAGCGCTAATCTTGGATAAAATTCAAGTTAGGATGATTTATTAATAAATTATTAGTATTTTTTATTTGTGTTATTTTGATTCTACTTTGGTTGAACTATTGTTATTGTAATAAGGTTAAATTATTTTGGTATTTTAATCAAACTATTTAGGTTATAATTTACTTGAATTATTATTATTGTAATTTTCAAAAAGAAATAGAGAGACATCAATTTGTGTTAAATAAATGAATAACTATTGATTCCATTTCATATAATTCTGGTTCTAAAAAAAATTACACATTTTAATCGAACTATTTGGATTATAATTTACTTGAACTATTATTATTGTAATTTTCAAAAAGAAATAGAGAGAGACAACAACTTATGTTAAATAGAAGAATAACTATTAATTTCATTTCATATAATTCTGACCTTGATACATACTCGTTCAAAAAGAAATTATAACTGCAAAAGTTGAGGCATCCTCATATAATCATGATAGAAAATATAATATTGACAATTCAGCTAAAAGTAGCTTAGAAGAGAATGCCCAGGAAAAGAATGTGTCATTGAACTAGACATGCATTACTTATAATACGATTAAAAATTAATTAGTTAGCATCATAAAAGGAAAAAAAAATTATATGTGGTCTTAGACTTTTATAAATTCTTATAATATAAATCTTATAAAATCTAATAAATAAATAATCATGATTAAAAAATCTATAATAAAAATTTACAAGTCATTATATTCTTAAATAATATTTTAAAATTCACTGAACTTATTTATCTATAAATAATCCTTTAAAATCTTAATTAAATATACCCACTAAGTCGGCCCCACATGTTTCCTAAGTACACATGAGTTGTAAAAACAATTCAAAAATAGAATGAAAATAATAATGAACCACAGCCACATTTACTTTAGAAAGAGGCAAAAGATTGCATTGACCTTGTCCCATCTTCCAAAGACATACAGCAAGCTGTTCCAGAAGTCACCCACATCAATCACCCATCAGAAGAAATACATGCTTCCATTACATTACAACATTAACATTCTAGTTACAACCAGTTAGTTGAAAATGAATTGCAAAGACAAAAGTTCTCCAACAACAAAAGATCATTCAACAGACTACCCCCATAGTAAATCATAGCCATCCATCTCAAGGTGGAACCCACCACCACAACCATCCACTGGTCCAGGTGGCAAGGTCCACCCTCACCCCTCTATATTCACACACACACACTCCTCCAAAACCAAAAACTGAAGAAAATAGATTTCAAAAACCAGTCCATCAACAGTAAGCAAATGCATAATCATCATCACCATCTTCTTCATCATCATATGTCATGTCAGAGCCATCAAAATTTAACATTGAGTTACGTTTTGATTTAGTGATGTTGATGGAAGTCTCCCTAAACCCTAGCCAGTGCCTGTACATTTACCAACAGTGCGTTGGTTCACATTCTTCCTTGAGCCATCGCGGGCTGGTGTGAAACAAACAGGCAAGTACTCATCTTTGCCATTGTCACATGGAAAGGCAACACTCTGTAAGCGCTTCAACAACTCCTCCTTTCCCTGTATGAAGAAAATGCAACGTTTTTAATCAATCAAACCTACGTAAAAGGATATGCTATTTCATAAGAAAATGACTAAAAGTAAAAGATTGTTGATACATCCTACCTATATTGTTACGCTTAAGAACAAAATATGGATCACAATAGAAACAATACTGTTCGGACTCGTCCCAAATCATAACCAAAATTTTATTTTATCAGAGATTATGATTAGGGTCTACCAATATTTATGTTACCTGAACTCTAGCATACGCTATTTCACGTATCTTGTTTGATTGAAACACATTCCAGCGCTTGTTGTGGGCAGCAATGTAAAATTTCCAAACGGCGCTTGGGTCAGTAAAATTAACAAAAGCATAGCCTTTGTTCATCCCATTTCTGCAACAAGAAAAGATTTAAGTGATGATTATGAATCTTAAAATCGAAAAGGTAGTACATAAAGTGTTGTATTAATCAATCAAGTAATTGATTCTCGCATGGAATTAATAATACTGAAGCATATTGACTCGAGTGAAAAGTAAACTTACTTAAAATCAATAGGCAAGTATAAGAAATCAAATTCTGACACAAAGGCTTCTTTATTGAGTTCTGCCTTTTGATTTTCCTCCATGCAATGATCGTCGAGGAAATCCATCAACATTTCACGACTACAAAAAATGTACACACAAATAATTAGCACAAATTAAAATTATAAGCGAAAAATCCCACTTCAGAAATGAAAGAATTAACTAGCAAATTGCATTACCACAACATCTTTTTCTTTCTTTTTTTTTTAGGATTTAAAAAAAAATCAAGTAAAATAACAAAGAAAATAAAAAAAAGATTCTTGGGGATCAAAACTCAAAATAGTCCCCCAAAATTTCTTCGAACTCCAAATCTTTTGCCTCCAGTTTCGAGTACAAAACCTCATTGCTTGTCCACGAAATTACAGCATGCTTAACCCGCAAGGGGGGGAAAATTGAAAAGGAGAGAGATAGAAGGATGATATATATACGTGAATCTATTGGGGATGTTTCTGATCATAATCGTAGTGTTATTGCCATAGTTTCTGACAGGCAAAATGGGATGTTTCTGCTGCTGTAAATTTCTAAAAGAAGAGCTTCTCCTCCTATTCCTCCTGTACCCTCTTCCTCCCCTTGCTGGTGGTTCAGTGAATGGCTCAGCCATAGCAACAAGGGGTTGTTGTTGCGCTACTATATGTTGATGATCAGTTATTGAAGTGGAATAACGAGGTAAAATGGGGAATCTGTAGGTTTCAAGATATGGATATGGAATTGGAAGGTAGCAGTTTTGAAAATCAATAGTAATCATTATTACACAACAAGGGTGGTTTGAATTAGGGTTAAGGTTTTGTTTAGCAGCAGGAAAATATTCAGGAGCTCGAGGGTTCAAACTTTTCTGTTTCTTTTTCTTCTCTCTCGCTCTTGAGCCATCATCATGATTGGTATTATTTGCATAAGAGAGAGAATAAATGGAGGAGGAAGATAATAGATATGGGATACAAAGAGATGATTACACAGAGATATGCTCAGAATGAAAGTTGATCAATCAAGTAAGGGGATTAGGGGAACTTCGGTGGGAAGTATTGTCAGTGTGGATACGTACACACTTAACTCTGTGTATTTTTTTTTTTTTTATTTTTTGGTTTTATAATCTGGTGCCCTCGCTTTTCTCCATATTTATCTGATTATACCGCAGCCATTTAAATCACTTCTAAGATATTAAATATATATATAACTTTAAGAAGTTTTTTAAAATTATGAAAATAATTATATTTTTTCTCTTTATTAATCAAAAATTTGGTTGGGTTGGAAAATTGTACTCAACCCTGAAGGCGGTGCTAGCCAAAGACGAGAGGGGGCTTAAGTCTTGGAATGACAAAACAAATCAACGAATCGAATTTGTATCGAATCTTAAACGAATCAAATCAAAATGTGATAGATTCGTATTTGATTCTTTTATTAAACGAATCCTAATATCATAATTCGTATTCGATTCGTTTACGAATATCTGTTTAGTCATGATATTATTTAATATCATAATTTACCATATATAATTGATTTACATTAATTCTTCATAAATATATACAAATAAAATATATAATTAATATATTTATTAAAAATACCTCACAAAATATCGAAAATATTATTTTTTTTCTATGGTAATTAGCCATAATTTCTCGAATCTTAATTGAAAAATAATAATAACTAGTAAAAGAAAATAATAAAACGAATCATAAACGAATCAATGAGCTTAAATTCGTATTCGATTCGTTTAATAAACGAATCGAATCGAATTGACTCATTTATTAAACGAATCCATTTTTTCAAACACGTATTCGTTTTAAAGCGAATCGAATAAAACGAATAAACGAATCATGATCCAAATTACCACCCCTACTTAAGCCCCCCACTAACTTTTGAAAAAAAAAATACTGAGGCAAAGGATATGTTGATTTTTTTTTACTTTTGACATATGTAATATATGATTTGGGGGTTAAAGATTTGGTGGGATTTCAATTTAAAAATGATATAATTTTCTTTGCATGTGTTGTCAAGTTGTTGTTCTTAAATTGTAATAGATTTTTTATTTTAATTATTATTACAATTTTGTGAGCATGCAATTCTTAAAAAGCAAATATTATAATATATTTTATTATTATTATAGGTTTCTTATTTAACATGAGCTTATAATATGTTTTCTTATTATAATATGATTCTTATTTTGATATATTCTTATTTTAAATTGTAATTTCATATAGAGATTAGATATCACATGGTGGTTCATAAAATAGCAATACTCAAAATCTGAGCTGTCAAGTGACATATGTGATAAGAAATAAGAATGCTTAAAAATGTTTAACTTACTATGTCGTCTAAAATGGTAGAACATTATCTTTTACCAGTCAAAATGCGGGTTGACTAGTCAAATATATAGAATTTTATCTAATCTATAAATATTTTTTACTGATTACTTCGCCTAAGCATCTAAACTTTTGTTTGAAAAAACTGTCCAAACGACGGCTAGGCAGTGTCTTTAAAATACACATATATTCATATATAAAAGAATCTTGGTACCTGTTATTCTTATATTTTTTTTAAAAAAAATGTGTTATTGTTAAAACTTAGCCCCTTTTAAGTCGAAATCCTGACTCCGCAAACAAATATTGAGTATTGATATAAATTTGGCTTGATAAGCATTTCAATTTCTAACTCGCCACTCATTTAATCAGTTTTTAATATACTTAAAAAATTTCACATGACATAAGGATTTTATCCTTTTAGTACTCCAACTATTATAATATAATAAACTACTACAATAATTATTAAAGTATAATACTCTATCACATTAACTAATGAAAAATATTATTTGAATTATTGGAAATTTACATTTTACTACTTTTTTCTGTTAATGAATATTATTATGAAAATAATATTAAGGAAATAACAGCCTTATATTATGGAATCAATATCTAAAATATAATTCCTAGTGTCTTTAGGATTTGTGATTTTATTATATTTCTCTATTAGATAAAGATTCTCTATATTCATTATTATTGTTCATAACTATAGGTTTCCTTTCCTATTTTGGTTTTCTATGTAGCCTATATAAAGCCTCTACCATTATAAATTCATAAAAAGTAAATTCAAGACTTTCTTTCATTATCTAACATGGTATCAGACATCAGGTTCTGACTCTTCTAGTTTCACTCTTTCAGCTCTCATCGGCTTGTGGAGATCACGATCATTTTCGGCAAGTGAACCTCACGTGACACCCCTTCACAAGTGCTTCTCTCGTCATGTGCCAATCCTTTCAAGTGTGCTCTGCGCCGGATTCTTTCGAGTTTCAGCTCTCTTTTAGATTTTCACACTCCTTTCGGGATTTCTCTTTTTCTCAGGTTTCAGCTCCCTCAGGCTTCAGGAACATGTCAGGATTTTACTCCCTCTCTGGTTTTGGATCTTTGTCGAGCTTCATCTCTCTGTCGGACTTTGGCTCTCTGTCGGTATTCAGCTCTGTGTCGGGATTTCGCTCCCTCTCTGGCTTCACACTCTTTGGCTTCGGCTCCCCCTTCAGGCTTCATACGTTAAACTCCCTCTTGGGTTTCAGCTCTGTAAGTGTTCCTAGAACATGCCAAGATCGTTTAAGAGTGATTTGTGTGTGAATAAAATCAAAAGAGTTGCGGAAAATACTCACATTGATCGGATGAGTTCAAAACTTTTTATGCTTTTCGGTAGAAGCTTCAAGTCCTTCTTGAGTGTTTCCAACACTTGGGTGAGTTTCTCTATCACCTTGATTCACTCCTTTAAGTGCTAGCTTGAAATAAATTGAAAGAAAAATTGCTCTCCAAGAGAAGCAATGTATTCGGCAATTGAGAGAGAAAGGGAATAGTGTCCATTTTTTATTTCTAAAATCATATGTCCAAGTTGACTTCAAAGTTGGTATATGTCTTTTAAAAAATTAAAGACAAAGTGTGTTGGAATAAGCTAGAGGGTAGAGAAAGCAATCCAAGATTTAATTCTCAACCACTTACCAAATTCCATCAAGTGTCAAATACTTTGATGTAATTTGGTGGGTCCCACTTGAAATTCCAAATTTAAGTCGGACAATCCAACACGCAACTTCGCTCGAGCCTGGGTTCGCTTAATTCTGAATTAAGCGAATTACCGTTGCGACTTAATTAAATCCAATTTAATTAATAATAATGTTTCGCAATATTATTATGTAAGTCGCTTACGAATTAATTCTAAATTAATTCGTTTGCTTGAATTAAATCTAATTTTAATTCCGCTTTGAAATCTGATTTCATTTAATATATCTAATATATTATTTTAGCTCAATTAAATAAATTAAATAGTAAAATCAAATTTCACTATTAAATTTACTTTACCGATTAATTCTAAATTAATCGCGTTCTCTGTTCTCGACGAATTTAATCCCAGATAAATTCTCGACGCAATTAATCTCATATTAATTCTTCCTTTAATAATTAATTTCCAGATTAATTATTGCTGTAATTAATCCCATATTAATTTTCTCTCTCATAATTAATCTCAGGTTAATTTTCTGTTCGAGTCAAATCTCAACGGTGAATCTTCGGGAAGCGACCCAAGAGATCTATGGATATGTTGGCAGTAAAAATTGTCATCGGACTATCTGAATACGTGCATACTCGGTACCACATTCTCACCGATTTTCAAGACATGGTTGGCTTCTAGCAAAGCACCATGTCTACCCAATTCTCCAGAAATATTCTTTAAAAGAATATGTAATCTTTGTCAAGCGTAGTATACGTAGTATTGCGTATTACGATCCAGTATCAGATGTCACATGCAAGGCCTAGGGCTGGAATTGTGTCTGCCCCGTACGAAGTATATATCGGATCTCTGGTAACTAGTCTCTATAATCGGATAATCATGACCTTGTCATATTATCCCGTTAGATGTAACATACAAGAGTACCAGTTCCGTATCATGCGTGATCATCATCTCCATATGACTGAAGTGATACTTCCATCTTGACATCACACCCAATACACTATGATTCTCAGTATACCCAGAAGAGGCGTACATAGAACATGTTAAAGCCCCGGACGACCAAAATCAAAGTATATTGATCATCGCAAGTATTAGCGATGCAAGTCTCAGGTTAAGACCAAATACACCTACCATGATTCGGATTCTCATAGACACATAGTCATAGTACCAATGGGATTCCGACGGATCTATCCAGAGCGAAGCTGTTTCCGTACCATTGGTAAACAGAACCTCTTACTACACTTGCATGAGTATCCAATACCCAAATATATGACAACTATGATGTTACGCTTCCATAAGACACACAAGTGTAATACTAGCCTATTCCGCATTATCGATGTCCAGTCTCAATAATACTACGATTAGGGATATTTAATGATTAAACTTTACGTAGATTAATATTGTCTTATATATTATTCATCCAGTACTAATCATATGGACTTTTATCATTTATATATATACTGGCAATCCAATTACAAATGATAAAAGATCAATTTTCTTTGTCACATAGTTAATTTGTACAACAACACAATGTTATGTACAAATAGTGATGTTATGGGTCATATTTGTCCAACAGTCTCCCCCTTCGGGCTTCGTAGGTTAAAGCTCCCTCTTAGGCTTCGGCTCCCTCTTCGAGTTTCGTAGGTTAAAGCTCTTTTTTGGGCTTCGACTCCCTCTTCGGGCTTCGTAGGTTAAAGCTTAATCTTTGACTTCGGCTCCCCCTTCGGGCTTCATAGGTCAAAGCTCCCCATTAGGCTTCGGCACCCTCTTCAGGCTTCGTAGGTTAAAGCTCAATCTTGGACTTCGGCTCCCCTTCAGGTTTCATAGGTCAAAGCTCTCCCTTGGGCTTCATAGGTCAAAGCTCTCCCTTGGGCTTCGGCTCCCACTTCGGGCTGCGTAGGTTAAAGCTCTCTTTTGGGCTTCGGCTCCCCCTTCGGGCTTCGTAAGTTAAAGCTCCCTCTTGGGCTTCGACTCCCCCTTCGGGCTTCGTAGGTTAAAGCTCATCACTTATCTCACAATTTCCAGCCTCCAAGTTTCAATATTTCCAGTTCCAGGATTCCGCTCTCCAATTTCAAGATGCAACCTCAAGCTTGTTCATTCGTCACCAGTTTGAGTTTAGGGGGTGTTAAGGAATATTATTATGGAAATAATATTAAGGAAATAATATTCATATATTATGGAATCAATATCCAAAATAGAATTCCTAGTACCTTTAGGATTCATGATTTTATTAGATTTCATATATTCATTATTATTGTTCATAACTATAGGTTTCCTTTCCTATTTTGGTTTTCTATGTAACCTATATAAATGCATCTACCATTATAAATTCATATAGAGTGAATTCATGACTTTCTTTCATTATCTAACATTTCCTATTGAAGTTTAAAATACAAAAATTGCTCTTATGAAACGCTCTAGCAATGAATTATTGTTAAATTCTTATAAATTAATATTATATTAAAAAAAATAACACAAAACAAAATTAACAATGAAAAAATTGAATATACCATTTGAGATTAGAAAGACTACCTCTCAATTTTATGAAATATTTGATTTTAGATAAGTTTGGGTGTGAAAATATATATGTCCTTATAACATCATCATGACATCATTATTTCACTAATGCGTAAAATGTTACCCTCTAAATCTCGAATAATTATTTTATTAACTTGTTATTTCATCGTAGTTGGCGTATAACAACCCTATAATGAAATTTATTTTTTAAGGAATAAAATATAACATAGTTCTGTTGAATAAAAAATGTTTCAACATGATATGATTAATCAAATAGTTAATCATATCATAAACGAGCCCACATGTTAAGAATTCGAAACATTAACCAGCACATTTAGTAATAAGATAAAATAAATTCAATCCATTTTAATATTTGTGTAATTTTATGTCAACCCTCAACTTATTAGGGAATTTAACAAAACTAACCACAAAAACTTTATTATTTATCAAAATGAGTCATAACGTTTGGGTTTTGCAATAATAACCACATTCTCTGAAGTCCACACCAAATTTCATTTTTTTTATTTGAAACTTCGAAGATTCGAAGTTTTTACTTCGGAGATCCTAAGTAACTTCGGATCTCTGAAGTTTCAAAAATATATAAAGCTGAAATCTCCAAAGTGAACATAACATCGATCAGGAAACAATTCAAAAGTACCATTTTCAGTTTTCTACTTGATTATTTGGGAGGAGGTTATATATTATCTCGGACTTGATATTTGAGGTATTGAGATGTCCAGTTTGGGAGGATCATGATGGTGAGAGGATCATGATGGCTGGAGGTACAAAACATGACTTGATCAGAGAGCTATCATTGGTAGGGTAATAAGACCAAGGCTTACGGCGAGTGAGCGCACCTCATATTATGATGGTCGATTGCACGGTTTGAGGTAAATACATATATCAAACTAGACATTCGGCCTATAGAGGATATCATTCATTTACTCATCGTGTCACGTATCGGTCACCAGGATGAGGTCACTATTTTAGATATTGTTTTGCTAGACTACATACTACAAGTCATATTTTTTATTGTACATATTAATTTATTTTATATTTTATATTATAAACAAATTCTAAATATATATTTTTCCTTGCAGAGTCGTAGGGTGGACATAAGAGCTCTTATTGTAGAGCATTGGTTTCAGGTTCATGCTCATAGTAGGTCGGACATTCCCCAAGACATGGTCATCACCCGGCTCATGCAGTATTTCCAGGTGAATTTGGATGACGAGATGGTATCCTTTGAGCATCTAGCTATCATTAACCAGGGATTCTTGCGACGGAAGAGTCTCTTTTGTACATACGCAGGCAATGCTTTCATGATAAGAATCGAAAAAAGATATTGTTGTAATAAAACACACACAAATAGAGGAGAAAATGAGAGAAAACTCTTCTTTATTTCACAAAACAAATAATTACAAAGCAAACACTAATGCTTTACAAAAAACTCTCAAACTTCTCTTTACACTCTATTACTCTCACATTTTTGGGATGATTTTACACAACTGAGGGGCTCCTTTTATAATGCCCAAACCGTGTGCTACAGTGCCACATGGTTTGGCAAGGCTGGCACCAAGTTGAAGGTGTACCATCATGCTTTCGGTGTATGTCCTTCTCAAACTTTCGGTGCCTTGGTCTTGTTGTCTTGACGTCTTCTGCATGCATGTAAATGCATACTGACTGTCTTCAACAAATCTCCCCATCGGTGAAGATTTCCTCAAAATCTGAGCCGATCATCAATCATCCAAACCGGATCCTCAAAAGGATCCACCCCTGGCTGCATCTGTATGACTGCATACGTACCATAAGTTGGGATCAAGTCAATCGTAGTTATCTGAATCTCCCCACTCTGACTATGTGGAGAGTTTTGTCATTCCGGCTATGGCACGACAGATTTCAAGTTTCTCATTCGGTAAAACTTTTGTGAATATATCGGCACCATTGTCGTCAGTGTGAATCTTTCTGAGTTCTAACAGCTTTGAACTCATGACGTCCCGTATCCAGTGATACCTCACATCGATATGTTTTGACCTCGAGTGAAAAGTTGAATTTTTACCAAGGTAGATAACACTCTGGCTATCATAGTACAGAGTGTACTTCTCCTGCTTGAAACCCAATTCCTGGACAAATGTCTTCATCCACAGTAATTCATTGCAAGCTTCTGTCACTGCAATGAATTCTGCATCTGTTGTAGAAAATGCAACACATATCTGCAACATTGACTGCCATGTCACAGCTCCCCCTGAGAGAGTAATTAGATATCCCGAAGTAGACTTACGGGTATCCACATCTCTTGCCATATCTGAATCGGTGTAGCCCATCAACATTGGATCGTTGCTTCCAAAACATAATCTCATTTTGGATGTGCCTCGTAGATACCGCATTATCCATTTGATAACATTCCAGTGTTCTCTTCCTGGGTTTGACATAAACTGGCTGACCAATCCAACTGTGTGTGCTAAGTCTGGCCTTGTGCATACCATGGCATACATGAGACTTCCCACTGCTGAGGTGTATGGAACTTGTTTTATTTCCTCATTCTCTGTCTCAGTATAGGGACTCTGTTGTGTATTCAATCTAAAGTGGGTAGTAAGAGGAGTGCTAACCGCTTTAGTCTTGTCCATCTGGAATCTCTGAAGTACCTTCTCGATGTACTCCTCCTGTGACAAGTATAATCTCCTGGCTTTCTGATCACGGCCGATCCTGATGCCAAGAATCTATTTAGTTGGCCCCAAGTCTTTCATCTCAAAAGACTTACTCAGTTACTGCTTCAAATTATCAATCATCGATTGATTCCGGCCAACTATCAACATATCATCTATGTACATCAGTAAGATGATAAAGTCATCGTCAGAAAATTTCTGAACGAAAAACACAATGGTCTGAAGTGGTCTTTTTGAATCCCTGCTCCCCCATAACTGACTCAAACTTCACGTACCACTGTCTCGGTGCTTGTTTCAAACCATAAAGGCTTTTTCTGAGTTTGCACACATAGTCATCTTTCCCTCTGACTCTGAAGCCTTCTGGTTGCTCCATATAAATTTCTTCTTCCAGATCTCAATGAAGAAATGTGGTCTTGACATCCATCTGCTCGATCTCCAAATCAAGACTTGCTACTAAGCTGAGTACCACTCTGATGGATGACATCTTCACCACTGGAGAGAAGATTTCATCGAAGTCAATGCATTTTCTTTGATTGAATCCCTTGACGACTAGCCTGGATTTGTATCGGGGTTGTGAAGTGTGCTCATGTTACTTCACCCTGTACACCCATTTGTTCTTCAAAGCACTTTTGCCTCTTGACAATTTTACCAACTCGAAAGTGTGATTGTCATGCAACGATTTCATCTCATCTTGCATGGCTCCTTCCCACTTTTCTTTGTCATCTATTTCCACAGCCTCCTTGTAGCTCTCGGGTTCTCCCCCGTCAGTAAGCAGCACATACTCATATGCAGAGTATCTAGTTGAAGGTCGCCTCTCTCTGTCAGACTTACTATGTGGAACTGTTGGTGTAGCTTCTAGTACTGGTGGTTGATCATGATCATCATCTCTGGGAGCTTCATCACATGTACCCTCATGTCTGGGAACCTCATCTTCAACTTGTACTGGCACCGGTGTATGAGGTTCTGGATTCACATCTTTGTATTACTGGGGCATTGTCTTCAATTTCTTCCAGATGTCTCTATGGTCTGTTCTTCGACGAAGACAAAATCTCAGCTTCTGACAATCTTCTTCTCCATATGATCATACAATCTGTAGTCGAAATCATCCTGACCATAGCCAATAAAGACACACTGTCGCGTCTTTGCATCAAGCTTGGATCTCTCGTCCTTTGGGATGTGTACAAAAGCTTTACACCCAAAGACATGCAAGTATTCGTATGACACTTCTTTACCTGTCCAAACTTGGTTAGGAACATTACATTTCAGTGCGACTGCTGGGGACATGTTCAAAATATGTACTGTTGTTTTGAGTGCCTCCCCCCAAAATGTCTTCGGTAGCTTGGCTTGTGAGAGCAAGCTTCTGACCCTTTCGCACAAGGTTATGTTCATCCTCTCAGCTAGGCCATTCAGCTGATGTATTTTGGGAGGTGTCGTTTGATGTCGGATTCCTTGTATCTTGCAGTACTGATCAAACGGACCTTTGTATTCTCCACTGTTGTTTGTTCTGATGTATTTGAGTTTCTTGCCGGTTTCTCTTTCTACCAGGGCATGAAACTCCTTGAACACTCTCAACACTTGATCTTTTCTCTTCAAGGTGTATGCCCATGTCTTCCTTGAATGATCGTCTATGAATGTCACAAAGTAAAGTGACCCACCAAGTGTTCTGTTCTGCATTGAACCACATACATTGGAATGTATGAGGTCAAGTACCTCTGGTTTCCGTTGAGGCTGGGAGCTCTGGAATGACACTCTGTTCTGCTTTCCAGCCATGCAGTGTTCACACTTTCGTAAATGTGAGTTCTTCAATTCGGGAAGAACATTTCACCTACGTAGTATTTCCATCCCCGTTTGACTCATGTGACCGAGCTTTTTATGTCATAGCTCGGCTGCCTCATTACTGTTGATTGTATTTATGCTACTATTGGAAAGCTTAGCATGCATCAAATACATAGTTGAATATTTCTTATCTCGTGCCACCACCATTGATCCTTTAGTGAGCTTCCAGGTTCCGTCACTAAAGGTGCTGCAGAAACCTTCATCATCCAGCTTGCCTGTTGAGATCAGGTTTAACCGGATGTCTGGGATGTGCTTGACTCCCTTCAACACTAGCCTTGTCTCGTTGTTTGTTTCAAGGCAGATGTCTCCAATACCGACGGCTTTGGACTGGCCGTCATTCCCCATCCTTACAGCACCGTAGTCTCCTGGTGTGTTAGATGAAAAGAGGTCTCTACGAGATGTGGCGTGTATGGAGGCGCCACTATCTATCACCCAACTGGTCTCGTGGCTGGCAAGATTCACAATATTTTCTTCATACATAATGCATAATTCTTTGGAGGTTTTGTCGGTGGCAGTAGCAACTTTTTCTTGGTTAGAGTCAACATCTCTCATGGACTGCTCGTTCTTCAGTTTGTAGCAATCCCTCTTAATATGACATTTATTTTTACAGTGGAAACATTATATTTCCCTTGTTCTTGATTTCCCCCGGTTCTTGTCTGATTGACCTGGGCCTCAACTTTTACTCCTCCCCTCTTCTGGTGTTCTTCTCTGTCACTAGAGCTTCTGAGGTTGAGGCTGATGCTGACTCATGCATTCTCGTCTTCTTTTCTTCCTCGAAGATCCTGGTTTTCGCCATCTCTATAGTGACTTTCTCATCTGCGGCTGAATTTATCACAGTAGATCTAAACGTTTCCCAAGATTCTGGTAACGTATTAAGGAGTATTAAGCCATTTACCTCATCTCCGAAGTCTATGCCCAATCCAGACAGTTCTTTCATGGTGCCGAGGAAATCATTGATATGGTCTGCCACAGCTGTACCTTCCTGGTATTTCAACCCCATCATCTTCTTGATGTAGTACATCTTTTTGTTGTCAGTCTTTGCTCGAAAAAGCTCTTCCAGCTTTCTCCATAAGACACGTGCATTTGTATCTTCACTAACATGGTTCACGATACTGTCGTCGATCCACTGACGAATAGTACTACATGTTTTTTGGTGAAGATTGTTCCACCTTGCTTCGGACATTTCTTCTGGTTTCTCCTCCAGAAATACCGACCCATCATAATCCTTCACATATAGAAGGTCTTTCATCTTTCCTCTCTATGTGAAATAATTTGTACTAGTCAACAAAATCATTTTTCCGACTCCCCCATCCATTATAAAAATTCTAAGCAGAAATTCAAAAAACGGACCTCATCGTTGCGTCCGGAATGGTCAAAATGGTGGAAATGACATTTCGTTTGTCAAAATCCGAAATAGGGACAAAATTGCAAATTTCATAAATTACAAGGGTCAAAGTACAATTTTCGAAAGTTCAGGGGCTAAAATATAATTTCAAAAAAGTATAGGGACCTTTCTAAAAATTACCAGATTTCTGCTGACGTGGCAAGGTTGCGACGTGGCAGACACATGGCACTGATGTGGCGTTGACTGGATGACACGTGGCTGTTAACTGGTCCGCTGACGTGGCTTGCTGACTGGGCTGCTGGCTAGGCCTGACAGGCTGACGTGGCGCTGACTGGACCGATGACGTGGTGGCTGACGTGTATCGTCTTCTTCGTTGAGCAGCGCGTGCATGCGCGTGAAGCAGTCTCTGGAAGGCGCGTGCGGCTCACTCTGACCTCCGATCGATCGTCAGAAAATACCACCGTGCTCGTCTCGCCGTGAAAAGTCCGATGGTATGCTCAAAATCGATTTTTGACAACTTTCGTCGGAACCTATTTTCCGAACCGAAGCTCTGTTTCTGAGTTTCGGGATCCCATCGTGGAACCTTAGCTCCTGATACCACTTGTTGTGATAAAACACACATAATAGAGGAGAAAATGTGAGAACTTTTTTTTTTAATTTCACAAAACAAAGAATTACAAAGCAAACACTAATACTTTAAAAAAAAAAACTCTCAAACTTCTCTTTACACTCTATTACTCTCACATTTTTGGGATGATTTTACACTACTGAAGGGCTCCTTTTATAATGCCCAAACCGTGTACTACAGTGCCACACAGTTTGGCATTGGCATCAAGTTGAAGGTGTACCATCATGCTTTCGGCGCATGTCCTTCTCAAACTTTCGATGCCTTGGTCTTGTTGTCTTGACGTCTTCTGCATGCATGCAAATGCATGCTTGCTGTCTTCAAAAGATATATATATATATTATTTATCTATATGGTAGGTCGTCGTGCTTTGTAGAACCAGCTGTCACATGATGATCTTGTTAATGATGATCCTCCAATGGGAGGATCAGACGAGGATCGAGAAGCGACAGAAGATAATGAAGGATCAGAAGAAATTAATGGAGCGGTTCATTACATGAGACATTCGAACTTCTGAGGAGGATATTAGCTGAGAGAGATATTTGGCCTGAGGTTAAATATCCAAATCCATCCCATATCTAATTATATATTTTTTTTTAAAGTATCTATATATAGATCCATCATATTATATTTTGAACTTGTATGGTTTGTCATTTTTTTCTTAATTCCAGAATCTATATTTGGCTCTTTTAGTTCATTAAGCTGGTTCACTCATGATGAGTATCTAACCTTGGATTTTGAGGGCATGAATCAACCATTACAGATATTAAAATATTCTAAAAGCGGAGAAAGGGTGTTTTTTTTTAGCATGGGTATATTTGTCTGTTTTGAACACCAAGCATTTGGTTTATATTTATTTTCGGTTTTGTTCTTGATGTGGATTGCAGCTCACCCTAAACGCGTCCTATTGTTACGAGAGTAGATATAAAAAATATTGTCACTCTAATACCATTTGTAATGATCCGTCCCATTAATAAGATATTGTCCACTTACGGGATTGGGGAGGTAAAAGTGCACCATACAATTGCAGTAATTGATCCAGCAAGTATGATACACCATGAACATATTACAGAGAGCTTGTGCACTCGAAGTCTCATTTTACTTAGGCATCAAGGAATTATAATAACGCCATCTTTGGCAGCTAGAACACACAGTCATTATGCAGTAATTCGTCTATCTCACAAGCTAATCAAGTCCTTGGCAAAGAATGGAACTAAGCAGCTTTCAGCTTCTCCAGTTGATGCTGGCTTACATTTTCGGAGTACAGTATACCTTTAGAAGAAAGAAGGCGTTGGAGAGCAAGGAAAAATCGAGTCTGAGGATGTTAAAATGTTCGCATTCAGCTCAGTTGTTAACTTTCTGTCGAAATAAAAGGAAAAAAAAAAAAAAGAAAATTGCGCAGAGGGTGTTAGACTTACCCACTGAAATCCTACAAGTGCATACCAGCAGCCAGGTAAGCCGTATCCTTTACTGCGCACAAGCTGATAAAAAGATTAAGCAGGGGAAGATTATTAGCTGATGAGATACTTAAACTACTTTTGGTATATATGTTAAAGGAATGAAATTGATCTCTACCAATAGCACCAGAGCTCCCAATGAAAAACATCCGCTCATGGATAAACTAATAAATTTTAGATCTCGTCCAGCCTGCACAAAAACGAACAGATACTTTGATTTAATAGACTGATTGATTTGCACTGGAGCAATCCAATTCAATAGGCTCGACATTAAAATAAGTTGTATCCAAGCATACCAGCAATGTTCCCTCAAGACTTAGAATAGCAGGTGTCACAATTAATGCCACAAAGTATGCTATCAGCACTTTGTGCATCTGCATCGACACCAGAAAAGTTTATGTAGCAGAGTCAGAGATTTTCATTGCTATATTAGATAATATGACTTGCAATTTACTGCGTTCATGCTCTCCACCATTAAATAAAAGTTTATAAAAGACGGGAAAATTGAAGTGGTGACAGAACTAAATAACTTCAGTTATCAACCAGACGTGTTCAAAGTAGTTAGCTTTTTGAATTAGTTGGATCCAACTCTTGTACTCTTAAAAATCAGGGGCTAAAACATGATTTGGATTATTTAGTAACATTTCATTCTGACAAGCACTATCAGATTTGCACTTGTGCTGAATATATTTTGTTGCAAAGCTGAAATTGTTGCATGAAAGTGAATGTTACTCATGGCAAACTAGTACACTAATGTTGTAATTTGACCTGCCAAAGGATAGATGAGGGTTGTAGAAATGCATTTAGAAGTTTTCAAAAGAAAGAACTGACCTCATGTATGATCACCTTATCAGGTGTAAAGATATTGGAGAACAGCCAAGGAACGGATGTTCCAACAACTGCTAAAAGCAATCCCAGTATTGCTCCAATGATTACAAGCGACTTTAGCAGAGTTCGCGCCTGTTAGACAATCATAAACCTTGTCGAAATTTGAACAAACAACATTTCGAGTAGCGGATTTTGCAACAGAAATTATCTACCAAGTATTTCATCCACATAGTCTATAAGGGGAGTTGAAGATGTCAAATGCCAAAATATGAATATAACAGTTTATATTTAGAAAATATCATATTTGTAAAATAGGAAAATAGCTGAACTCCTCATAATGTGGAACATCTATTGAATTGTTGATTAGAATAGGAATTCATTGTCAAGTCATCGATAATTTGTTAATCAAACAACAATTCCTTTTGATCAAACTGCAGTTCCATTTGTTTGTCGTGACGTCTTGTTTTAAGATTACTTATATGTAATCCTATTTTCATTACAGTGCATTCAATTTATTTCAATGTAGTATAAGTCTCTTATACAAACAAAACACTCATGCGTTCACCTCGCTTCAGACTTGTGACACCCGTCACAAATAAAAGAATTCAAAAGAAAATTATTTTCGCATGTTGTGTATATACCTCTAGTAGAATGCATGGAAACTGGTCCCCCCCCCCCGCCCTCAACCCAAGAAATAAAAGATATGAACAAAATGTAAAGAAAAGATGGCTCTAATTGTAATAAATGAGAACTACTAACCTTTGCCAAACTCCGATTTACCCCCCATAAGAACTCAGGCATAAATGATTGTGCTGTTTGAGAGAGAGGCTCACCCCATACAGAACACATCATGAATGTTTGAATCAGGACCTGAGTGAATGGTAAGGTCACTAAGTTGGCAATATGAACAACCACAAAATCTTGCAGATACACAGCATAAGGAGAAGACAAACTAACCTGATGTGCAGCCAAGGTGACCGTTCCCATTGATGCAGCAAAATATGTAAGGAGCGTGTAGAAAGTTACCTAGGATACCAAAAGGCCTCAGATGCATAGAATTATTGATCATACACAAATAAAGGTCTAAGATCAGGTAAAATGTAATAAACCTTTGACATCATCATTACAAACACAGGAGCAGCAAGCTCAAATATTGCTAGAAGGTCATTGGGTGATGGAATGGAGATCGCAAATGCATTATATCCTTTCTGGTTGAGATTAATTAGCATCATATAAGCTGCAATCACCTGGATGCATTCTGGTCAGTGGCGATACCAAAAAATAATAGAAAAAAGGCTTTTTTTTCACAAAGATGCAAAGAAAAAAGTTTATGATGAATAGAATCCAACAATATAGGACTAACATTAAAATTATTATTCAGCTTACTTGTGACACCATTGTTGCCCAAGCTGCCCCAGCTATACCGAAACCTAAAAAGCTGCACAGAACTATATCACCAATTCCATTTACGGCACTGGCAACCACCAAAGCCTTCAAAGGTCCCCAGGAATCTTTCATGCCAAGACTAAGAATTATAAAGAGAAAATTAAGAATTTAAAGTCAGCAGAGTGAAATTTAAAAAAAGAAAAATGCATGTGTCTAACCTGACAAAAAATGAACAATATTAGCATTGATCTTAGAGAGCTATTGAGTTTTGAGTATGTTGCATCAATGGGAAGTAGCTAATGAAAACAACCAGAATAAAGTCCTACTAGAAAATTCAGTTGATAATAAACAGGAAGTGTAACATCTTTTCACCTTGCACTTTGGGCAACCCAGCCAATAAGAACTGCGGGCCATGCTAAGCTTCGTATCTACTAACAGAAAATATTTTGTTCTGTTAAAATATCATAGAAGAAATCGAGCAGAGGAGAATGTCAAAAATTGAAACAGGGAAGAAAGAACCATTTCAATTACTAGCAAGGGAAGATATCAATTAACAAAAGTAAAGGATATCTCACAACAATAAGAAGTTACAAGCTGAAAAATGATGTGTTGGAAGCAAGATTTCAGGGAAAATTGTGTTCATTGAGATTTAGTGATACTCATTAAAAGAATACTTAATAAGCTTTATCAGAGGAAAACAACTGTGTCAAAGTTTACTGAAAAGCAATTAAACCTGAACATATGTGTTTGCTGCTGGTAGAATATGCACATTTTTTGACCCCGTAAAAGCTGAATAAAAACAAGAATAGATAATAAGCACCCATTTGTCCATGTCTGAGGGGAAAACAGTGAAAAAAAAGGCTTTACCAGTTCCTATTACCCGTTAGTGCCTGCATTCCGAAAACTTTTGAAAATATAAGCATCGAGAAGCCACAAGCTAACCCAACAAAAAGCAAGACAGAAATTTGATGCTGCACTTCAGTTTTACCCTGCAACCATACTGCAATGTCAAACAATGCAGCACATGATATAAAAGCCTAATGTAACCAATCATGAAATGGTTTAACCACTCAAGAATACAAAAAGATGCAACATTAGGGAGTTAGGTATCGCGCTCAACAAATGGAGACATGCTATCCTTCTATGCAAGCAATTACAAGGACTTTTGGAAATGATATTGTTGGTCCTCGTTAATGCATTTCATTTTTCTACCTATTTCATATAAACCCGCCACGTGCAATCCAGAATACGAATTAATCATATACTACAATGCTACATAAAACCAAATGAACCCATTGAAATTCCATAAAAAGTACTAGTTCAACTAAGATCTATTTGAGTTTCAATTTCCCTAGAGGCTCCATATAAATTATGCCCAATGCAATTCAAAGCTGTCCTAGACTTTATTAAACATTTGGGATTAGTTCTGAAAAAAATAAACCACTGTATTTACTGTCAAAATAACATTTGATTCTTTAGAACAAAAAACTCAAACAATATTTAGAAACTAACCTGTCTGGTGAGTGAAGTGGCAACCAAATTTGAAGTTGCAATAGAGAGAAACAAGAGAAACATAATATATAGCTTATGTTATCACACAAAACAGTTCCAGGGCCTGACCAAAAAGAAAAGCCACTTTAACAAACAACAAAAATACAGAAAAGAGACAAAAAGAAAAAGGTTTTAATTTTTAAACAGAGAAAAAATTTAGAAGAAGAAGTACCCAAAGCAGCAAGCTCAAGAGAGCTTCCTTGACCAATAACAGCAGTATCAATGAGACTCATCAATGGCCCACAAATCCAAAGCCCTGTGGCTGGTCCTGTAAATTTCATAATCTCTTGTATTTGATTCCATATATTCTGATCAGCCAATCCCTCTGTCTTTACCACCATTGTTTTCTCCTCTTCTTCTTCTTCTTCTGACAAAGAAAGTGAGGTATCATTGCTATCATTTTCACTTGCAAATTCTTGGCTTGAGCTAGTACAAGCTGTTATAAATCTTTTGTGATAATGTTTTGGTGCAAAAACGCATAGTTTTGGAGGTAAAAGAGACGTATGTAAATGGGGTGTAGTTGAAATGAGAACAGGCTTGCTGGATAAAGATTGAGAAAGTAGTTTCTGGTTGGAGTTTGGGGAAGAAACAAAGTGGTTAGCTATAGTTTTGATTTGCATTTTGTTTAGAAAGTTGGAGATGAGAGTGATCGAGAGAGAGAGAGAGAGAGAGAGAGAGGAACTTGAGTTAAGATTGAGAATAGTATAGTCGGAGGCTGAGGGAGTGGCTTATAAGAAAAGTTTGCATAAGTAAAATTATGTGCAAAAACAATTTTGTGAAAATTAGTAAAAAAAAAAAAAATAAAATAAAATATAAATTGTCATTTGTCAAAATAAGTCAAATTTATGTTTTTTTTTTTAAATAATCAATTTCTCCGAAGTAAACTTCAGAGAATCCTACTTCTCCAATATCTACATGAAGTTCCATTTTTATTTTTTTATTTAAAATTCTGGGAGATTCGAAGTTAATGTTTCATATCGGCAGAACCCATAATTAGCCCACTGAACTTTTATCCGACATCTCAATAGCCCACCAAACTTTTATTTTCACCCTTTAGCCCACTGAACTCTTAAATACGGTGTAACAAACCCATTTAGTGTAACGCCGTTCCGTTTACCGTCCAAGTCAGATTTTTCCGTTAGGAGTTGATGACGTGGCAACCAACAATGCAAATGCCAAATATAACATAACACATAATTGACCCCCTAAACTTTTATAATATATCCCATTAGCCCCCTGAACATCAATATTTTACCTATAAGCCTACATAACTCTCATAAATGATGTTAAAAACCTTTATAACTACATAAATCATCATCAACACAATCATGTCTTGAAAAAATTGCAAATGGTCTATTTAATTTCATTTGAATATTAATCAACACTACTAAAATAAATAAATTTTCAATATTAAAAAAATAATAGTAAAACACAATCATATCTAATTTTTAATAAATAATTTTAGAATAAATGTGACGCAACATATTAAATGGTCCACGATAACAACACAGAAAGACGAAAAAGAAACAGAATATTGAAACGAAAAATACAAAATAATAGACTTAGATTAACCAATAGTATCTAGAATAATGATATTTGTTTAATTTAAGGTGTGTAACAAAAATGTTTAGATCAACAAATAATGATATTTGTCGATAATTTAAGTACCATGAATTTGTGTTTAATATGTTGCATCACCTTTATTCTAAAATTATTTATTAAAAATTAGATATGATTGTGTTTTACTATTATTATTTTTTTTAATATTGAAATTTTTTTTAATAGTGTTGATTAATGATCAAATGAAATTAAACAGATCATTTGTAATTTTTTCAAGATATGATTGTGTTGATGATGGTTTATGTAGTTATAAAGAGTTTTTAACATCATTTTTTTAGAGTTATGTATGCTTATAGGTAAAATATTGAAGTTTAGGGGGCTAATGAGATGTATTATAAAAGTTCAGGGGGTCAAATATGTGTTCTGTCATATTTGACATTTGCATTGTTGGCTGCCACGTCATCAACTCCTAACGGAAAAATCTGACGTGGACGGTAAACGGAACGGCGTTACACTAAATGAGTTTGTTACACCGTTTTTAAAAGTTCAGTGGGCTAAAGGGTGAAATTAAAAGTTTGGTAGGCTATTGCTATGTTAGATAAAAGTTCAGTGTGCTAATTATGGGTTTTGCCTTTCATATCTCCTAAGTTTTAATATTTTTTATTCTTTTAAAATAAATCTTCGAAGATCCTAAATTAATATTTCAGGATTTTCTTAATTTTAATATTTTATATTCTTTGGAATTAAAACTTATGAAATCCTAAGTTAATACTTCAGATCTCCTAAGTTTTTAATTTTTTTTTTCAAAATTTTTTATTTAAAACTTGGGAGATCCTAAGTCAAAACTTCGCATCTCTTAAAGTTTATATTTTTTTTTTTATTAAAATTTAGTAGATCCTAAGTCAAAATTTAGAATCTCCTAAGTTTTTAATTTGTTTATTTAAAATTTAGGAGATCCTAAGTCAAAACTTGGATCTCCTAAGTTTTTTATTTTATTATTTTTATTTTTTGATAATTTGGTGTGACCTAACTGAAGTTATGTTAATGTCTCACATTAATGCCTTTTAATTTTATGCTAAAATCGAGAATCTTCATTCACCTACTGCAGCAAGACAATACCCAATCAATCTCTGTGATATACCATCAGTGTCTGATACTGATTGCTCCCAGCCACATCCATTCTTAATACATGACTCTACTGATCTAACACTAACAGATTTAAGATGTTTGTTACCTCAACTAACCCTTTTGTTCAGACTTCTTAATCTACTTATCAACTCTCTTTCTTCCTCGCACGCTCGAACAAACTTCACCAAAATTTAGGAGATCCGAAGTTTTAACTATTAAAAACTTAAAAGATCCGAAATTTTGACTAAGGATCCCCTAAGTTTTAAATAAAAAAAAACATATTAAAAAAAAAAACTTAAGAGATCTTAAATTTTGACTTAGGATCTCCTATGTTTTAAATAAAAAATTAAAAACTTAAGAACAAAGTTTTGAGTTAGGATCTCCTAAGTTTTAAATAGAAAAATTAAAAAATTAAAAATTTAGGAGATCCGAAATATTAACTTAGGATCTCTTAAGTTTTAATTCAAAATAATACAAAAATATTAAAACTTAGGAAATCCGAAATGTTAACTTATGATTTTCGAAGTTTTATTTTAAAAGAATAAAAAAAAAAATTAAGACTTGGGAGATCCAAAGTATTACATAAAAAAAAAATTGAATTTTCGAGATAGATTTCGGAGAAGTTGGATTTTCTGAAGTAGACTTCGAAAAATTGATTATTTTGGCAAAACACAAATGTTGTGGTTCATTTTGACAAATGACAAATTTTTTTTTTTTTTTTTTTTTTGGCAGCTGCAATCTACTTTATTTGGAGAAAGATGAATGTTAGACTTCATGGTGAGCCTACTCGGCCCCCCGGTATGCTTAGAGAGATATTATTTTTACTGTGCGGACTCGTGCTAGTTTATTAAAAAACATGAAATCATCTTATAAAAATAGATGGCTTATCGTTCTTGGTATTTGTCCGATGACATTTTCTGAGTTTCCTTTGTTTGTTTTGTTATTTACCAGTTTGGCTATAGTTGTTTAGCTTTGAGGGTCTATCCTCTTTAGCTTGTTCTTTCTAGGGTATGTCATTGTGCTTTTGTCGTGGTTTTCTTTGGTTAATCTACTTACCTTATCCCAAAAAAAAGTATTTGATTGAAGTAGGTGGGCCACATGTAGTAGGGATGTTCACGGGTCGAGTCGGGTCGTCGGGTCATAATTATAATAATTTTTTTTTTAAATGAATTAATTATTTTGAAATATAAATATTAGTTATTTTATGTCCCAAAAATTATCATATATATAAAGTTTTAATACAAAAAAAGTAATAAACAAATGAAATAATAGTTTTTTTTTTTTAGAAAAATAATAAATATATTATAGGGTCGGGTCGGGTTTTAGTATCAAACCTGTTACCCAACCCGAAAATTTCGGGCCGGGTCGGATCGGATCGGGTCGCGGGTTGACCCGACCCTATAAACACCCCTAACATATAGTTATTTATTTTTTCCGTAATATTTTTTCAAATTTTGTTTTTGAAGGTGACGTGTCGGAGATCGAGTTCACCGGACGGTTTGTAGGGGTTGAGAGAGATCGCTCCCGTGGGCTCGCAAGTAACGTCCTTGAAAGGTATAAGACAATTGGGTTTGTATGAATGTTTGAAATTTTAAAAATGAAAAATTTGGTGAATTGGACTACACTTTATCCGGTATATATGCATTTTGACTAAAATTCGATTAACCGAATTTGCACAATCAAAAATTCGTATTTACATGAAAATTGAGTCTATTTAGAAAAGACATTTTTTTTTTCTAAATGGAAAGGTACCTCATTTTGTGATATCTTTAAATGTAAAAATGTGTTGGTTCATTTCAAATGAAAACATGGAAGAATATTTATGAAATGGTGCTAAAGTTACAACCGTCAACATAAATGTACCTCTTTAGTGCTTGATTTTAATAAAATTTAAAAACGTTAGTCTTATTTTTTCCTCCATAATCAGAATTAAAAGTAGCATTCTTTAATTGTTTGAATAATTTTGTTTTTTTTTTGTTTTTAAAATTGTTAGAAACCCACCGTCATATGGTGATTTTATAGTGTCATTAAACGAAATTAACATGTATCAAACAAATCTTAACTATTCAAAACCAGAACAATGGAAATCACATCTACACTAACATGTCAATTTAATATGAAGTATTAGACTTTAGAAAAACCTGAAAACTTGAAGATGATGATCAACTTGGTCCAAGTCGAATTGCCTCTATCCTTAAAAACTTATTAGCCCCGCCTCGGTGCTCTACGGATGGTGTGGCTAATGTTTTCCCAGGATTACTTGGATTCTTCTTGAGAGAGGGGCACTCCTTTCTCAAGATCTTGAACAAGGAAAAATGGTGGAAACTCTCTCTTTCTTAAAGGACACTATAAGACAATGTATGAGACTTATGTTTTTCTGGATACCAAATGAACTCAAGGCCTCTTAATTTATAAGCATGGAAGGGTACATTTGAGGGCACCATTTGGTGTGGGGTGTAACCCTCCCAAGGGTTATACCCCTTTCCTTATGCTCTTTGAGGCCTAGAGTCTCATCTTTCCAAATTAGAGGACATGTCCGTACATATTTGTGTCTTTTCCATAAGGCATAACCCAAGTGACATGACCCTCCTACACACATACTATATATTTAGAGAATTTACAACACGTCAAACCACCATTTTCGAGTTTAAGCGGAGCAAGTAAAACCCTCAGCTGTCCCAAGCTCTTACAAAAAAACGCACTCACTGGATTTGAACCAAAACCTTAAGGTGAAATCATGAACCCTACACTACCAAACCACGCCCTTAGGACTTGTTTTGAATCATTCACAATTCAAATCAACAACTTAAATAGTATTTGAGAAGTATGGGACATGTATGTTTTTAGTGATTCAAGCAATTGACTAAGATAATAAATAAATCCTTGGTAAAATAATAGATGTATGGGATATGAAAAATTACTGTTATCAAATTACAAATTTTGCAATCCATTACCTGTCATAACATTTATTATGTTGTAAAACCCTGCTTTTTTTTTTATAATAATCAAACTCATCAAGAACTAATGGTGGTGATGAAACTCTAACTTGTCACTCTTCATCTCTGCTTGCTTTATGGGGTTCTTGTTTTGTAAATACCCACGTCCATGAGTCCCTCTCTGTCTTTCCAATCATGCATGCTGCCCTTTAACATGTGGTTGTTGTTCAAGAAAAAAGAACTACAATTTTACACGTTATGATATGCAGCGGCGATTGTCACGTTCAGTCCAAAAATTTGTTAGATATATCCTATAAATTAGTGAAAATTCTGATTTGTTAATGAGATAATTTTGATTTTGCATACTTGATCACGATTTTGTCTTGCATCATGTGTCTCTATATTTAAGAATCATCATGTACAATTACAGCAGTTGATAAGCATTGCTGCTTGCTGTGAAAGAAAAAATAGCTTGCTACATGACATCTATCTGTAGGAGGTTCATCATTACATCTACCTCATGCTTCATTGTGGATGCTCAAACTAAGTAGCTTTCAGCTTTTCCATTTTATACCGACTCAAATCTTCAGAGTAGAGTATCCCGTCTGGAGAAAGAAGGCGCCAGAGTGAAAGGAGGAATCGCGCCTGAAAAATTAGAATTGGTTATACGAAGAAAAATGAGTAAAAATGCAAGTTGTTTGAATATGCAGAGTGCTGGAGATCTTTGTTGTACCCATTGAAAGCCTACGAGAGCAAACCAGCAGCCCGGCAAACCATATCCTTTACTACTCACAAACTGGTGACAAGAAAATAGGAGAGTGCTAATCAATGATAAGTAACCGTGCAATAAAAATTCCCAAATAACTTTGAGAATGAATTTTTAAGAAAGTTAAAATAGATATCTACCCATAGTACAAGAGCACCCAATGAAAAGCATCCACTCATTGACATGCTGAAAAATTTAAGATCTCGTCCAGCCTGTCAAAAGAAATAGATATCCTCATAATACAACAGAAGCTAGAATATCTGAGCACGTTGTTACATGCGTGCTCCAGTTTGAAGAATGATAATTTTAGCAAATCAGGCAAATCAAAGTAGGGATACACATGCCAAGCTCATTTGTAAGATTTGGTAAATGCTCTTTTTCCTTCTTTGGATAGGTTGAAGGCACAAGATCCCTTTGTTGAGGAATATTATCCATCTCACTCAGCAAGACAGAAGGGGTGTGTGTATACCAATACAATCACACTGTAATCTCACAATTAAAAGGAAAATATATTTAGTGAAATAAATATTTGATAATTTCTAGGCAAAGAAGATGCATTTGCAGAGAAGTAGCCAACTTAACACCACCTTGACTGTAAAAAAGATGGCAAGGGCAGGGATGGATTTTAGGTTCAGTTCTTGCCAAAAGGAAGCAAGGGGCACAACAAAAGGACTTCAAACAATATCAATGCGTTCTCAATCACCAACTCTTGAAGCATTTGTTTCTTCAAGATTATAAGGGTTCCGAGGAGAACTAGCAATAGATATGGCTATATCCACATAAATCAATCAAATTTCTACCATGTTTACCAAGGAGAGAGATTATCATATCAAAAACATCAAGGATTCTCCATACTGCCAGTTTAAGCAAACCCTATAACAAGTTTGACCAATTTTGTAGTTTGAAAAACAATATAAAACTTGGGGAAAAGATTTGGTGTACCAGCAGTGTCCCTTCAAGGCTATGAGTGTTGGGTGTCACAACTAATGCAAGGGAGTATGGTATTAGCACTTTGTGCATCTGCATAGATAGAAGAATAATATATCAAAAAATCTGACACTGGAAACTTATTTCCATGAAGATAATGCTATGGAGACAATCATAGCCTTAATGAAGCATTTACAGTTTACACATTTATTTCGCCCACCTTTTAAGTCAGTTCTCACAGAAGATGGATAATATGCATCTTGATCAACAAAAATAAAACTTGGGAAAAAGGAGCTTTCAATGAATAATTGTTCAGAAATTATCATATCAAAGAGAAAAAATCATTACAAAAAACGGTCATCTCGTGTCAGTCAGGTCAGATTATTTATCAATAAGAACTCACCTCCTGAATGACACTCAGGTCAGACGTAAAGATATTAGGGAACAACAAAGGAACAGATGTTCCAATGGTCCCTAATACCAATCCAAGCAAGGATCCAATGATAACAAGTGACTTTAGCAGCATTCTTGCCTGTTTCAAGTCATAAACCTTTTAGAATATGTTGAGCCAAAAAATAATAATAATAATAAGGGATCATTGAAACACCATTGCAACTAGGAACTATGGATGGAGGCAGTGATTCCACATAAATTTTATGTCAATGAGAAAACACATGAAAACTATATGGATGTCACATGACTTTAGCCACAGGCGATACAAGGTGAGAAATAAGATGGTGATGACATAGAGTGAAATGAAAATACTGACCTTTACCAAACTTCGATTGACACCATATATCGACTCTGGCATAAATGATTGTGCAGTCTGAGAAAGAGGCTCACCCCATACTGTGCACATACAGTATGTTTGAATCATGACCTACAGTGCCGGTAACTTGATTTCTTAAATGTAATTGAATTGACCAATTTTGGAAGGTATCGATTATGACAATATAAAGGTGAAGCAAAGAAGATACTAAATAATTTTGTTAAGAGTGAGCAAATCTAACCTGATGAGCCGCCACAGTATGTGTGCCCATAGATGTAGCAAAATATATAATGAGAGAGTAGAAAGCCACCTAAAAAAATCAAATTGCCTCAGATTTAAGGAGATACAATCACATGGAACCAGAAATGACAATAAAGTCAAGTTATATATCACCTTTGCTATCATAGTTACAAAAACTGGACCAGCCAGTCCAAGTACTGTGGAAAGTTCATTGGGTGATGGAACAGAGAAAGAAAAGGCATTATATCCTTTCTTATTCAGAGATTGAACCATCATATACGCTGCAACAACCTAGAATATATACTGTTAAGTAGTGACAGAAAAAGGAAAATTAAAAGAAAATAGTGAATTATTTTCAAACTTTCAGAATGTGTTGTGAGAATATATGATAATAAATAAAATCGAACCATATCTCATAAATATCAAAATGCTAATTTTATCATACTTGCGACACCATTGTCGCCCATGCTGCGCCAGCAATTCCATAGCCCAAAAAGCTACAGAGGACTACGTCACCGACACCATTTATGGCACTGGCAACCACCAAAGCTTTCAGAGGTCCCAAAGAATCTTTCATGCCCAGGCTGTGAAACAACAACAGAATGTTGGAATACGCAATCAACAAAGTAAACTTGTATACAGTTTTGATAAATTCAACAATCAGACGACTTCATTGAATAAAAAAGATGTTCTTATGCGAAAAAGGGGGAAAGGGGTGATAAAAAAAAGCAAGGATGTTTTTTAGTATTTGGGAGCCAAAACCTTCATTCCTCTTCCATGACTGATTCAGGTGCAGCAATACCTCTTTCAAGTTTCAAGACAGAAATATCTTACATAAAATAATCATTACCCTAGTTGCAATTTTAGTATAAGGTCACCAATGACAGCTCAACAGAAAGGAGCCTAGGCAATGAAGCCCTAATTTTATTCTGGTGAATCAGGTTTCTCCCAGTTCAGAAGAAGAAAACTAATAACTAATATGTAGCACCATATAGACGTGCCATGATATAACAAAATCAATATAATAGTTCTAACAGCTAATAAATATGTGTCCTAAAAGGCAATAAGACTAGGATTCTGCAAGTGTATTCTATTCATGGCTTTTGGGAAGAAATATAGGTTATATCTACCTTGCACTTTGAGCAACCAATCCAACTAGAACTGCTGGCCATGCAAAGCTTCGAATCTATCAACAGAAAAAGGTTCTGTTAAATTAAGAAGCCAATGAACCAAAAAAAAAAAAAAAAACAAAGGCAAACCTTATAAGAATCAAGTAGTATTCAAAGTGCCATTCAACTTGTAGTTATGGGATAAACCAACTGAACAATAAGGGACAGCAGTCAAGTAATAATGTAACTTTTTGTAAACTCTCCCGAACAGACAGGAATTGCTAGCAATTCCCGGACAACAATTTAAAGTTGTGGAAAGGGAAACGGAATTTTATTCATACCAACTTGTTGATTCAGTAACAAACAAAATTTGAGTCATGCTCATGCAACAAACAAAAACTGTTTGACATAGTACATATATAAGCACATTCTTTTAAAACAATGGTTAAAATTTTACATGCACGTGACATATACAAGTAATGAAATAGAAAGAAAATTAAGCTTTTTTCTTATGCGTCAGGAATGAAATAGTGTCACCAACTGGTTAACTAATGCACTCAGGGTTTACAACTAAAGATCAGACGTGAGTTTCACAAGGAAGAAGACTGTGATAAAATAATTCTTTCCCATTCCGGTAAGGGATAAAAAATCAACAATGAATACTGAATACCAGAACTTTCATTTGGAAAAAGAATACATGGAGATTCATGAGCAAGAACATCAACCTGAACATAAGTATTTGCTGCTGGTACAATGTGTGCATTCTTTGGCCCAGTAAAAGCTGAAAATATATTGAGAATTCATCATTTAATGCATTCCACCCAGAATTCTTTTTCCGTTACTAATTGTTGCTGTCATTGTGTAGTTAAAGCACTGTACAACTGATCATGAACAATAAATCAAGCACTCTATATTTCCATTATTTCCATAATGTCGAATTGATTAAAATCTTTACCAGTCTATATTACCAGTTAGTGCCCAGGAACCAAAGAATCTTGTAAACAAAAGCATCAAAAAGCCACAAGCCAACCCAACAAACAGCAAGACAGATATTTGATGCTGCGCTTCATTTTTATCCTGCACCAGTAGTAACTAGTTAAGAAGTACAGCCAAAACTGTAGAGGAAAAATTAGTAACTGACTACGTAAACAATAGAACCACCACATATTCCATAATTACGAGGGAAAAAAAAAAGAGTCAGAGAGGCAGGATGGGTAGTAACTAGTATGAGACTGATGATGTAATGCAAATTTAGGTTCCGGTTGTAATAGACAAAAAGTACGCACTAACCAATATATTTGGAAAGATGCAAAAGATGAATGATTATTTAACAAATCATATTTGGAAATTTCCATGAAAGAAATAATATTTACATTTCATTCCTCAATTTATTTGGGGCAATTCACCATGTTGATGTGAGAAATTTATTGGGCCGTATATGATGCAGAACAAGTGACCATGAGATGTTGCACATAAAATATTGATAGAACAAAGGCCCAACGTATGGCCAAAATCATCATCTCATCCATGCTTCGTTTGCAATAACAACCGGAGAATGCATCGGTGAGCCTTCCATTGGAAACAGTGGAGCAAAACACCCCAGTGCACTTTTGATCTTCTCTGAATTGGGAAGTAAACACTGGTAAAAAAGAATACAAAGCAGTGCCTTCATAAACTTAATTCTATGCTCGAATCAATTCTACCATAGAAGCAGTGATACCCTCCAACTGCTAAAGAAACTCACCTGCTTAGCAAGGGACGTGGCAACCATATTCGAAGTGGCAATTGAAAGGAACATGAACACGTAAGTCAAATAATCGCAAATAACTGTTCCTGGGCCTGTTCATCCATATTCACAATCATATTAATCCATCACTAAACTAAGAAGAAAACGATAATAAATGCATGTTCTACTTTGCTTGGATTTTCTGTTGATCACAATAGAGTAAAATTTAAACTATTCACACAGTTAAAAAAATTTAAATTTTAGAATATTCTTTTCCTACATTTTCTCAGCAATCAAACAGGAAATTATAAAGACCCCCCTATACAGATATTGAAGAAATAACTAAAGCAAGCTTAAAAATGGTTTTGTGCGCCGCATATTAACTAAAGCTATTTGATCTCTACGATAAAGAAGATTTAAAACAAATACAAAAAATTGAATGATTTCATTTCCAACATATTTTCATGAACCCAACACAACCAATTCCAAGAAGCACCTAAAGCAGCAACCTCAACTGATGTTTTCATATTACAAAAAAAAGTTATTTTATCCCAAATTATTTATCAGCAAACCCAACAAGAATTTAAAATAAATAAATAAATAAAGAACCCCAACAAAAGTTCAGAAAGAAATACCTAAAGCAGCAAGCTCGATGGAGCTTCCTTGACCAATAACTGCAGTATCAATGAGACTCATCAATGGCCCACAAATCCAAAGCCCCGTAGCTGGTCCTGTAAACATCACAATCTCCTTCATTTGACTCCATATATTCTGATTCTCCAATCCTTCCCCCTTCAGCTCCATTTCTATCTCATCCTCTTCTTCTTTTTCTTCTTCATTTTTGGATAAAGAAATTGAATTGCCACCATTTTCATCAACAATCAGTTCTTGCCCAGGACTAATGCAGCTAGTTCTAACTCCTCTGCGAATAGTTTTTGATCTAAAAAAACGTAAACTTGGTGGTGAAAATGAGCTGTGAAATCGAGAGAGAGGTGGGGTTTTGTTCAAGGTAATCAAAGATTGAGAGTATCCCTGTAACGGGTGAATTAGGGTTTTGATTTGCATTTTTGCTTTTAATTTTGATTCTTTTTGGGTCCAAAACGTTGAAAGAGGGAAATGTTGTATGAGTTGGGTGCGGCTCTTTGCCGTTTATAACAGAAGTCAGAAACTTGCAGCATTACTTAAAACAGATATAACGTCTTGTAACAGCCACCTTCAGAGATAAGTGATTTTAGCCGTTGGATTTGCATACTCTTTTTCTCTTTTTCCTTTTTACCCCAATATTACATTTGCAAAAATAATAATAAAATTGCTTACATGATAACCTTCAAATTTTTTTTTGAAGCAAAGTGTTTAAGAAGACGAAGCTAAATGCCTGATGAGTGGTAATTATATCACTATTTCTCACTTATTTAACTTAATAGTTTATATAGTTTCTTGAGTTTTGTGAATATTTTGATGTGTTTTGTGCTATTTTGTAGATAAATAAAGTTTCAGGACTCTCTGGAGATGATTTGGGGCCAATATAGTGAAAAACAGACAAAATGACATTTTCGTAATTTTGTGCATCGCGACTCGCAAAGCCTTGCGTGTCGCGACGCCTAACATGCGCCTCACCGTGCTAACGTTTTCCGGGTCCACGTGTCAGAATTTGAGAAGTTTGACTTTGCTGACGTGCGTCGTGCCACGTGTCACCATCACAGCCGATTTACTAACGTGCATCGTGCCACGTGTCGCAATCCTACGGTGCCGACAATCTCTTTCGCCACGTCAGCATAATCATTGAGTTTCCAGCCACCGTGCCACGTGTCACCTTATTTACTTATCCGAAACGCCACATGTCGAGCTCTCTGCAAGCCACGCCATTAATCACGGGCGTCGCGACGCTGGGACCCTATCGACGCCCATAAATTCAGCTCAGTTTTCTGATTTCAGATGTACCTTCCTCTCTGAATTCTCTGATGTAAATATGGAGTTTTCTATCTAGTTTCTTTTAATTTCAGTTTTGTAATTAATTTTAATTACGTTCTGTAATAGTAATAGTAATAGTAATTTACTTTCTTTACTTTTTACAGTTTTTACTATTCAACCATGATGATGTAACTTCCCCCTGCTAGGGTGAAAGGTAATTCTTTTACTATTGCTATTTATATTAATCTCCCTTAATTGTAATATATCCACTATTTAAAATTTGACTTAAAAAGGATACAGCTATATTGGTCGGTTGGTAATTCATTTTAATCTGGTTTAAACCTGACTAAGCAAGGATACCGCCAGATTGGTCGGTTGGTAATTAAATTTTCTTACCGCATATATGGCAGATTTATTTTGGTTCCGCCTTTATGGCTGGTTGGACTTAATTTGACTTAATCAGGTTACCGCCTATATGGCTGGTCGGTAAAATCATCACAAGTTAATATATTATATTAAGGGAGATATCTAAATAGTAAATAGTAAAAGTTGATCTTTTTACCTTAGCATTTGATTTTATTGTAATTTACTTTTCAGCTTTTACTTTACCGCAATTACTTTTCATCATTTTTACTTTATGTCTTTTACTTTTAAGTTTTTACTAGCCCTAATTATGTGTTGGAACTAAGTTAGTTATCTGGGGTTGTGATGAATTCTAATATCACCGGTTTATAAGAGGTTATTTTATAGTTTGGGTAATTTAAAAGTTTACTTATTAAGTCTTAAGTCTTAAGTTTAATGTGTCTTGTTAATTGGCCACTAATAAGATTGATCTGGTAAATCTAAAATAAACTTGACAAAAGAATTTTAGGTTTCAGCCTTAAACTTAATAGCCCACGATCTTCATTGAGGATAGATAACTCTTTAATAGATTCCTTACATGATAGACATATACCTGTCGGGCGGGGGTAGCCATAATTGGAACTTAAACTTAATGAATCCAGATAATTTGGTTGACATAGACATATGGTTCAATTGGGTTATACTGGGTATTTGCTTCTGACCATCGACAGAGGCTTTCGCATAATTTAGTGTTCCAGGTTAGTAAACCGATTTATTACACAAACATGAAATAACCACTTCATCTTTTAAAAGATATTAGAAAGATTCACAACCCTATATAGTTTCATAATATTGAATTTTTTTAAACCTACTTTCGTGCAATTTTATTTACTTGTATTTAAATTTAGAATCATCACCATTTCAAATCAATCAAACAACCCGTTAGATACTAATAATCATTTGACCTCATAAAATTAATAGATTAGGTATTAAGTCCTCGTGTGATCGATATTTTTTATACTACTTGAACGATACGTGCGCTTGCGTTATACGCATGTGATTACGCACCGGTCAAGTTTTTGGCGTCGTTGCCGGGGACTTATTTATCTTTTACTATTAGTTTAGGGGTTAGATACGTTACTTGTATCTAATTTCTTTTTACTTATTATTTTTGTTTTCTTGTGTTTCAGGTTCTCAGAAACTACATGAGACGAACTAGAAGCTTTGAACTCCGACCGCTTGACCCAGAAATTGAAAGAACCATCAGACAGTTGAGAAGGGAAAGACGAGAAGGCCAAGAAGCTTTAATCAACATGGAACCTGAACCTTTGTAAGTTGCACCACCAATACCCATTCGAGACAGAACCATTCCGGTGGTCGACGGCTTCATTTCTTATATTGTACTTCCTCTCTTACCAGCAAATGCGGGTGACATCAAAACATGCATCCAGATGATTCAGCAGTCAGTACAGTTTGGGGGAAATGCAACTGAAGATCCTAATGCCCACATCAACAACTTCCTGGAAGTTTTCGGTACTTTCAATTAAAACCGAGCAGCTGAAAAAGCAATGAGACTGCGGGTTTTTCCATATTCCCTGAAAGACAGAGCTAAAGCATGGCTACATTCGTTACCAGCAGGTTCCATCACAACTTGGAACACTCTAGCCACCAAATTCCTTGCAAAGTACTTTCCACCAGCCAGAACTGCAAAGTTGAGGAATGACATCACATCCTTCGTGCAACAAGATTCAGAATCCATTTGCGAAGCTTGGGAAAGATTCAAAGATTTACTCCGGAAATGTCCTCATCATGAGATCACAAAGTGGCTACAAGTCCAAACCTTCTACAATGGACTTTCTAGAATAATGAGAACCAACAATTGATGCTGCTGCTGGAGGAGCTTTGATGGCAAAATGAGAAGATCAGGCCTGAGACTTAATTGAAGAAATGACCAACAACAGTTCTTTATGGCCAACAGAAAGGAGCATGATTCAAAGAATTGCAGGAATTTATGAAGTTGGAGCAAACACAGCAGTGAATACCAGGCTGGATCAGATATGCAAATGTCTAGAAACACTTAGCACACAAGTTGTGAGCATCGCTGGAACCATAAGTTCACCATATGGAGGAGCACCAGAACCAATTCAACATAAAGAAACGGTGAACTACGTCAACAATTTCAACAGACAGGGGAATAATCCATATTCCAACACCTATAACCCAGGGTGAATGAATCATCCCAATTTCGCATGGAGCAACAATTCAGGGCAAATGAACAACCCACCACCCGGATTCCAACAGCATAACAAAGGCCAAGAGCAGGAAAATGAACCAAGAATAACAGAAGTGCTGACCCACTTGAAAAAGATAGAAGCAAAACACGACTCTCAAGCAGCTAGTTATGATGCTATGTTTCAATCCCAAGCAGCATTAATTCAAAGTCAATATGCTTCTATCAAAGCACTGGAGAATCAAATTGGACAACTGGCCAATGCTCAGAGTTACAGACCGCCAGGTAATCTTCCCAGCAATACGAACCAAATCCAAGGTACATAGGGAAAGAGCAATGTCAAGCCATTACTTTGAAAAGCGGTACTAAGATCAACAAAGATATTGGAATCAAGGCATCCATTGAAGAAATTCCAAAAGAAACAGGGCAACAGACGGAGGAAAAAGAAGCAAAGGAAAAAGATCAAATCACTCCACCTCCACCTTTTCCTCAGCGACTTCAGAAAAAAAACAACTGGACAAGCATTTTGCTCGTTCTTGGAGGTTTTCAAAAAGCTGCACATCAACATCTCATTTGCCGAAGCTTTGGAACAAATGCCCAACTATGCCAAATTCATGAAAGACATTCTTTCACGAAAGTGGAGATTGAGAGATTACGAGACAATAACATTATCAGAAGAGTGCAGCGTCATCATTCAGAGAAAACGTCCCCCAAAGTTGAAAGATCCTGGCAGTTTCACTGTTCCTTGCACCAGAGGAGAACATGACTTCGGTAAGGCTTTATGTGATTTAGGTGCAACTATTAACTTGATGCCTTTTTCTATTTTCAGGAAACTGCAGATTAAAGAAACAATGCCCACTTCAGTCTCTCTACAATTTGCTGATAGAACGCTCATATTTCCAAGAGGTGTAGTTGAGGGTGTGCTGGTCAAAGTTGACAAATTCATTTTCCCAGCAGATTTTATTGTCGTTGATATGGAAGAAGATGAAGACGTGTCGATGATCCTCGGGAGACCATTCTTGGCTACAGGTCGAGCTATTATTGATGTACAAAAATGAGAACTAACCATGAGGGTACATAACCAAGAAGTAACATTCAATGTTTTCAAGGCCATGAATTTCCCAGATGATGAAAAGAAGGAGAAATGTTTCAAACTTGATGTGATACACAGTACCATTCAGAACTCCAATGCAATGCAAAGTTCTACTGACAAAATTAAAACATATCAATTGCATGTGGCGCCTGAAGATAAAATGTCTTTTGCACTGAAAAAGCCAATTCTTGCACTACAAGCAACAAAAGAGGAACAGTTCCACCAACTTAATGAATTGGAGGAATTTCACATACAGCCTTTTGAGAATGCCAAACTGTACAAAGAAAAGGCCAGGAAGAAACATGATGAGAAGTTAGTGCGCATACAACTGGAACCAGGGCAGAAGGTACTGTTAAACAAATCAATGGTGAAATTCTTCCCATGGAAGCCAAAATCACGGCGGTCAGGTCCATTTGTGATCACCAAGGTTTTACCAGACAGAGCCGTTGAGATACATGATCCCGACTCTAATAAAACATTCAAGGTTAAAAACAAGCGTGTCAAGCACTACTGGGGAGAATCATTTGAGCGACAAAAAAAAAGTGTCACACTTTCAGATCCAGCCTAACGTTCGAGAAGTCACGTCTAGCTGACGACGTTAAACTTAGTGCTAGCAGGGAGGCAACCCATGCAATTTTTGTATATATTGTGATTTGGTGTGATTTAATTTGGTGTGTTTAGTTTTTGCAGATTAAGACATTTAATGATGGAAGAAGTTCTCGCAAATCTTCACAAGCAATTTCCTTCTCTCCCTCAAAACTCTCTGATGAAAGTCTACAAAGCTCGCTTGGAATGGATGAGATTACTAACGATCCATGGTGTTCCTAATGACATTCATTGGGTAATTGAAGCACGGGTCCAATTGGCAGGTGAGTCTTCTGAATCTTTTATTTCACATCTGCCTGGTTTTGGAAGAAGCACCTATGCAAAGAAACGCAGAGCTAAGCAAATGGGTGTTTGTTACAAATGTGCACGCTGTAATTGAAATACTCGTTGTCGTTCTTTAGGAATGATGTCTGATAATCACGAAGACAAAATTAAATTCATTAGGGATGGATTGAGTAAGGAGTCTTTAGATGATATATCTTTGACTCTTGAGACGCATCCCAGTGGATATGTTCACATAGCCTTTCGCAAATTACATACACAATTCCAAAAAGAAAGACAACAGTTAAGTCTCGGGAATCTGACTCAAAAAGACCATGTTTGCCAATTTATAAGAAAATTGGATGGGAAGCTTGTCCCTGACGCATAGACGTCAATTAAACCGCTACGTTTCTTGTACATATTATATCTCTTTGTCTTTTCCTAATAATTGTGATTTGTTTTGTTGTTTTTTTTTATTTTCTCCGACATGATCCAGACCTTTTTGACTATCATGATTTATTTTACTATTAACTAATAATTTTCATTTGGCAGGTACTAGTGCTATTATTTTTACTCAGCTTTTTCAGGTGTTATAAATTCAACTCATCATTGCACTTTTGAAGACATCCAGAGTAAAACATGGAAGCCACATCAAGAAGACGAGTTGAAAACATCTGTGTGTTTTGCGGTACTAGTGTTGGTGTTAAGCCACAATACGTAGAAGCAGCACATGAATTGGGTCGAGTCTTAGTTGCAAGGAATATGCACTTAGTATATGGCGGAGGCAATCTTGGACTAATGGGGATCGTTTCAAAGGCTGTACAAGAGGGGGCAGTCACGTTTTGGGAATCATCCCAAAATCCTTGGCAGAGGCAAATCTTATTGAACCATCAAACGGAGAAGAGTTAATCGTGCCAGGTATGTCTGAACGACTGGTAGAAATGATTAATCGTGCTGATGCTTTTATTGCTTTGTCAGGTGGCTTGGGTACATTGGAGGAAATTTTTACAGTGTTATCTTGGGTGAACCTGAACATACACCAGAACCTGCTTGGACTGTACAACATTGAAGGATTTTATGATTTTCTTTGTGTGTTTCTTGATGATGCCCGGAGAAATGGGTTCATGTCAAAACCTTTAAAAGAACTCCTCTTCACTGCTAGAATTGCTCCGAATCTAATTGACCAAATCATAGCCAATGAACCAAAAATTGACCCTATCCTTTCAAAGATAAATTGGTCCGAGGACGATCGTGGTAAGAGACGTCGGATTAATCTGGATCTTAACCTTAAACTTTTCGTGTAAAATTTCAGTTAACCAGGTACTATCTTCTAAGCTCTTCTTCTACTGTTTAAGACATTGGGGACAATGTCTCATTTAGGTTTGGGGGAGGGAATTAGTTGATCAGTATCTTGTTTTTTAGTTGTGTATTGTTTTTATTTTTAGTCCAGATTTTTTCGAAAAATACAAAAAAATTGAAATTTTTTCAAAAATTACAAAATATTTTGCGTTTTTGTTTTTATTTTGACTAAAAAGGGTGAAATTGGTAAGAGATAGCTGAGTAAGGAGTTTCCACTCCTGAGACGTATCTCAAACCTAATTCGGAACAAGTTAATTTTTGTTTATTTCCATTTGAATTATTTAATTTGTGAATTCTCCATAATACTGACTAAAATGAATCTTCATATGCTCAGTTGGCAGGTATTATCAATATGCATGGTAACATATGGACATGAGCTATAATTGAAAAGTTGTAATATTCAGTGCTCAGTTTAATTAGAGGAAGCATCTCAAAAAGTAATGGAGTAAAAAAAAAACGTCTGAGATCCGAGTTATTAAATCTGTAGGGGTGTATTAACACTTAGTGCCCTAAAACCAACTGGTTGTGAGTCACTGGCCCAAAGCTCGTTACATGGATCAAGGATGTTGCAAAAATATATATATATATATATCTGAAGTCTGAGTAATTAAGTCTGTAGGGGTGTCTTAACACCTGGTGCCCTAAAGCCAACTGGTTTGGGAGCCACCGACCCAAGCTCACTACATAGACGGAAGGTATTGTATATAAATAAAAAAAAAAATCAAAAATCAAAGAAAAAATCAGAAAAATCAGAAAAATCATTCCATTTCTACAAAAGGTGTGAATTTTGATAAAATTTTAGGACAAAAATATTACTCTCTTATCAACTGCACTTGTGACCGTTGTAGGCAAAAATGAGTTGATTAATATTTTGTCGGCTGTGCATATGGAGAATGGTAAATATAACCGGAGAATTTACTTATTCAGTAATTTAGAAAGAAAGAAAACAACTAGCAACTTGGAGTAGAAGTTTCACCTGATTAGTTACTAACTTCTTTATTCTCTTTCTCTTGTCTTTTTGCTTTTGTGTGCATTAGTTTCACTACCTTTTTACTTTTGTAAAATGTTTGTGGGTATCATTGTTGTAAACCCTCATGAGACTACAACTCATCCACTAGGGACACCTAGGGGTTTAAAGGCTTGTTGCATACGCTAAATGCAACCGTGATCCCTACGAAAGTGGCTTAGTTAATTTTATTTTAAAGATGTTTATGTTATTTTATTCTATATTTTGCTCGAGGACTAGCAAAATGTTAGGTTTGGGGGTGTGATGAGTGGTAATTATATCACTATTTCCACTCATTTAACTTAATATTTTGTATAGTTTCTTGAGTTTTGTGAATATTTTGATGTGTTTTGTGTTATTTTGTAGATAAATAAAACTTCAGGACTCTTTGGAGGTGATTTGGGGCCAAAATAGTGAAAACCAGACAAAAGGGCATTTTCGTAATTTTGCGCATCGCGACTCGCAAAGCCTTGCGTGTTGCGACGCCTAACATGCGCCTCCTTGTGCTAACGTGCGCCGGGTCCACATGTCAGAATTTGAGAAGTTTGACTTTGCTAACGTGCGCCATGTCACGTGTCACCATCACAGCCGATTTGCTAACGTGCATCGTGCCACGTGTCATAATCCTACGATGCCGACAATCCCTTTCGCCACGTCAGCACTATGTCATTGCCATGTCAGCATAATCATTGAGTTGCCAGCTGTCGTGCCACGTGTCACCTTATTTACTTATTTGAAACGCCACGTGTCGAGCTCTCTGCAAGCCACGCCATTAATCACGGGCGTCGCGATGCTGGGACCCTATCGACGCCTATAAATTCAGCTCAGTTTTCTGATTTCAGATGTACCTTCCTCTCTGAATTCTCTTATGTAAATATGGAGTTTTTATCTAGTTTCTTTTCATTTCAGTTTTGTAATTAATTTTAATTACGTTCTGTAATAGTAATAGTAATAGTAATTTACTTTCTTTACTTTTTATAGTTTTTACTATTCAACCATGAGGAGGTAACTTCCCCCTGCTAGGGTGAAAGATAATTCTTTTACTATTGCTATTTAGATTAATCTCCCTTAATTATAATATATTCACTATTTGAAATTTGACTTAAAAAGGATACCACTATAATGGTCGGTTGTTAATTCATTTTAATCTGGTTTAAACCTGACTAAGCAAGGATACCGCCAGATTGGTCGGTTGGTAATTAAATTTTCTTACCGCCTATATGGCAGGTTTATTTTGGTTCCACCTTTATGGCTGATTGGACTTAATTTGACTTAATCAGGTTACCGCCTATATGGCTGGTCGGAAAATCATCAAAAGTTAATATATCATATTAAGGGATATATCTAAATAGTAAATAGTAAAAGTTGATCATTTACCTTAGCATTTTATTTTATTGTAATTTACTTTTCATCTTTTACTTTACCGCAATTACTTTTCAGCATTTTTACTTTATGCCTTTTACTTTTAAGTTTTTACTAGCCCTAGTTATGTGTTGTAACTAAGTTAGTTATCTGGGGTTGTGATGAATTCTAATATCACCGGTTTATAATGGGTTATTTTATAGTTGGGTAATTTAAAGGTTTACTTATTAAGTCTTAAGCTTAATGCGTCTTGTTAATTGGCCACTAATAAGATTGATCTGGTAAATCTAAAATAAACTTGACAAAGGAATTTTAGGTTTCAGCCTTAGACTTAATAGCTCACGATCTTCCTTGATGATAGATAACCCTTTAATAGATTTCCTTACAGGATAGACATGTACCTGTCGGGCGGGGGTAGCCATAATTGGAACTTAAACTTAATGAATCCAGATAATTTGGTTGACATAGACATATGGTTCAATTGAGTTATACTGGGTATTTGCGTCTGACCATCGACAGAGGCTTTCACATAATTTAGTGTTCCAGGTTAGTAAACCGATTTATTACACAAACATGAAATAACCACTTCATCTTTTAAAAGATATTAGAAAGATTCACAACCCTAGATAGTTTCCTAATACTGAATTTTCTTAAACCTACTTTCGTGCAATTTTATTTACTTGTATTTAAATTTAGAATCATCACCATTTCAAATCAATCAAACAACCTGTTAGATACTAGTAATCATTTGACCTCATAAAATTAATAGATTAGGTATTAAGTCCTCGTGGGATATTTACTTTTTATACTACTTGAACGATAAGTGTGCTTGCGTTATACGAGTGTGATTACGCACCGGTCAATGCCGCAATCACAAAAGTCTCGTAGCTTAAGATTTTCAATGTAAGTGAGTTATTCAAGTGTTTCTAAGCTCATTCATGCATATTCATATAGAGCATTTAGGGTCAAGTATATAAAAACTTTAAATCATTTTTACTCTGTTTTATGTACTGGTATCGGTATACCGGATCCCTATACTGACATACCGGTGATTGAGACTAGGAAACGTAGTGGGCCTGAACTTTGCATAGTTATTGGAATCGGTAAGGGTCCATACCGATCTCTGTACCGGTTAGTAATCTGGTAGGTCTCAAGCATTAAATATTCAATGATCGACTGCTCAATAGCCGTTTGATTTGAAACTGGCATACCGGTCTATAAAGATTGACATACCGATCTCTACACAGAAATTCGAAACTGTTCAAATTTTCACCTCTAAATTGAGGTCCTATTTCATTTTGAGACTATCTTTTGTACTTTTACACTTTTGAACATTTTCTTACAAAGCAAACAAAGAGAGATTCATATCTTCTTGATTCTTTTATTCTCAACCAAATTAAAAGCTCATTGTTAACATATTCACATTCATTAGTGAGCTTAGTTTCATTGGGATAAATACACTCACATTCAACCTTTTTGTAATCTTTTGCGAGTTCGTAAATAGTTTCCAAAAATAATCTTTTTATCAAACACTTTGTGTGAGATCCCAATGTTTTGAGTGATGATTACTCTCAAGGAAAAATTATTTTAAAGATTTAAAGGACCTTGGAAGAAAAATCTCTTGGTGTAAAAGTTGTTGATACTTTGTGGAACCTTCAAGTGATATTGGAGATAGTGGATGTAGGCAAGTGATTTGTGTCTCTCTTCTTTATCTCATTTACCTTGCAATTGTTATAGCATTAAGAATGTTAATCATATTATTTAGTAAAGCATTCGTTATCTATAGTTTAAAATTGCAAAGAAATTAATTTTCGTAATTAATTTTTTATTACCTAATTTTTCCTCCCTTAGGTATAGATTGTTTAAATGTTGTAGGTAATAATTGATATTCTTATCAAAGACTTAATTGTCAGGGAATACATCATGGCATCTACAAGCAACATAACAAACTTTGCCAAATAAGCTTCAACATCTAGACCTCCACTTTGCACTGGAACTGATTATACTTATTAGAAAATAAGAATGTTGAACTATCTTCTCGCAGTTGACGTAGACGCATATCTTGTTATCATAAAAAAATAAGATAAATAAAAACTATCTAAGTCACTTTCGTAGGGATCATGATTGCATTTAGCGTATGCAACAAGCCTTTAAACCACTAGACAGCCCTAGTTGACGAGTTATAGTCTGATGAGGGCTTACAGCAACGACACCCACAAACGTCATTCAAAATAAAAATTAAAGACAAAAAACAAAAATATAAATATTGTGTCAACTATTACTCAATGGCATGGCTCAAAGAAACGTTCAAAATACTATATAAGTCACAACTTTCTCGAAAAGTTAAGCTTATCAGGAGCATATTTGTGTGATTCACAGAGAGGGCGGTTGAGTTAGTTAGCTTCTAGTTGAGAGATGTAGCAAACACTTGGTTCATGAATTTTTGAGATAGTCGACAACATGGTGCTTCCCCATTGATATGAGCTGAGTTTAGTACAACATTCTTGTCATTATTCCTACCACAGAGTATTAGAGACGGCAGAGCTCGAGAGTTTGAACAGTTAGTCCAGGGGGACCAAATGACGATTCTCAGTATCATATATAGTTCACTCGATTATCCCGGTATGCCCTGCATCTGGTTAGTACTGAAGAGATGAAGGTAAAGAGGTTTGTTAACGGGCTTCAGGATTATCTATTTCGGTCCATCCACTTCACATAGACCACCACTTATATCCAGGTCCTGGATGCCGCTCTCCGATTTGAGGCGCGATTTAGGGAGAGGCAGGCAGAGAGAGAGTCTGGCAGAGGCCAAGATCAAAGGAGAGGGTTAGGCCGCAGCAAGGTTGCCCAAGTAGATAACAGCAAATTTCACCCCATCATACTACACGTCGAGATATGGGCCTCACTTAGGGAGGTCCAGATCACAGACCTGCTCAGAGTGTTACATCTCGTGCGATTCTTCTCCATCGGTAGTCCAATCGGGGCGGGGGTTTCCAGTATGTATGACCTGCGGAAGATCTCATCCTAGAGTTTGTCAATTTGAGGGTATAGGTTTTATCGAAGTGGGCAGATGGGTCACATTAAGAGGGATTTTCCAGTACCGGTAGACCAGTTACCACCTTCTAGTGCTACTCCATCAGCACTCCAAACACAGCCTAATAGAGGTATGGGGAAAAGAGAATAAAGTAATGGTCATGGATCACATAGTAGGAGGAATGAGCCAAACAGTGGCTAATCGAGAACATGCTTCCACCAATAGAGCTCAGGGTAGGGTGTATACTCTTACACCTCAGGATGCTCAGGCATCTAATACAGTCGTCACAGGTACATTATCAATTGGTTCAATGTATGCTAGACTATTGTTTGATTCAGGTGCTATTTATTCCTTCATATCACTGTATTTTGTTACTTGCTTAAGTAGAGGTACAGATCCATTACATTCACCCCTCATCATAGCTACCCCAGTAGGAGATCCTATAGAGGTTAGACAAGGATTGAAGGCCTATCCAGTTAATGTTGATGGACACACGTATTTCGTTGATTTAGTAATATTGAGAATTTTAGGTTTTGACGTCATCTTAGGGATGGATTGGTTAGCTACGCATCACGCGGTATTAGATTACCAGGATAAGACTGTTACTTTGCACATTCCCGACCAATCAGTCAAAGTTTATCAAGGAAATATGAGTGTAGTACCTCATAACTTGATATAAGCTCCTTAGAAGGAAAAACTTGGATTACTTAGCTTATGTGACGGATAGTAGAGTGGAAGAAAAGAGTATTGAGCAAATTCTGATGGTAAAGGAGTATCATGATGTTTTTCCAGAGGATATACCAAAATTACTGTAGGATAAGGAAATTGAGTTTTGTATAGATATTGTACCAGACACGTAACCTATATCAATTCCTCCATATAGGATGGCTCATGCAGAACTCAATGAATTGAAGACACATTTGCAAGCTTTGTTGGATAAGGGTTTCATTCGCCCCAGTATGTCCCTATGGGGCGCTCCGGTGTTGTTTGTAAGGAATAAGAACGAAACGCTTCGGTTGTGTATAGATTACTGACAGCTGAATAAGGCGACGATCAAGAATAAATATCTGTTACCAAGGATTGATGATTTGTTTGATCAGCTACAGGGAGCAATATTTTTCAAATATCGACCTTCGGTCAAGGTATCATCAGTTAAAGATTAGGAAATGTGATTTTCCAAAGACAGCCTTTCAGACTAGATATGGACATTATAAGTTCTTAGTAATGTCATTTGGATTGACTAATGCCTCCACGGATTTTATAGATGAATATGGTATTCAGACCCTTTCTAGATTGATTTGTGATTATTTTCATTGATGATATTATGGTGTACTCGTATAGTGAACATCAGCACGTATATCACTTGCACCAGGTACTACAGATATTGAAGGAACATAAGCTGTTTGCCAAGTTCTCTAAGTGCGAGTTTTGACTATTTAGTGTTGTATTTCTGGGCCATGTAGTGTCAAAAGAAGGAATCGGTGTAGATTCCCATAAGATTGAAGCCATTCAAAATTGGCATCGACCTACCACTATAACGGAGATTTGTAGCTTCCTGGGCTTAGCAGGATATTATAGGAGGTTCGTAGAGAATTTCTCCAAAATAGCTACCCGTTAACGTGACTAACTCAGAAAAATGTGAACTTTGAGTGGTCAGATGCTTGTGAGAAGAGTTTCCAGGAACTTAAATGGTGATTGATTACCGCTAATGTAGTAGAAGATGTTTTACGTAGAAAATATACTGGAAGTTTAGCTTATTTTCCAGTTGAAAGGTGGCATCCAGCTAGACAAATGCAGAAGTGTATTTTGGATGGCGTGAATCTTCAAGTAACTACTCAGGGAATATTGATGGCTCAGATACAGGTTCGATCCACCTTGGTAGATGAGATTAGAATTGCCCAAGAGGTGGATCCTCAAAATCAGCATATTAGAGGTAGATTGGAACAAAGGACAAATGATAAGTATTACATAGACAATGAGGGTCTCCTTAAGAAGCAACACATGATTGTGGTTCCCCCAGTTCAAGAATTGAGACGTTCATGTAGGGGTTATTTAGGGGGTGAGTCCGGTAACGCAGCGGAAGCGGTGAAAATCCGATTTTCAGATTTCAAAACTTTTTCTCGGATAAATTAAATAAACATATTTATTTAATATTCCAATAATCAAATTATGAAAATAAATTCAATAAAACAATTTTAAGTGAATTTACCGAAATACCCTTGCTTTGTATTTTTGTCCGTTTTAGTCCAAAATTGATCCAATCAATTTTGAATGATTCTAAATCATTTCTAAGATGAACTTATGATGTTCAAAACATCAAAACACCAAAGCAACCAAAATCCCCAATGTTCCTTATCTTGGCCGAATGTACCATTTGGTGCCCAAGTTGACCATTTGGTCATTTCATGCTTCAAAACTCATCCAAATGAAATCCAATCAACATGAAACTTTGCATGCATCATATACACACCCAAATGCTCAACATATATGAAAACCCCCAAATTTGGAATTAGTTAAAAACCCTAATTTTCAATTTCCTCAAATTGGACAAATTAGACCAAATACATTAAATCAATTACTTCAATCATCATTCTTCCATCCAATCCAAGTCTCAACACAATGAAACAACTCAAGATCAAATCTAGGTCATTTAAGAGTGGGTCAATAACTCTAGATTAGCAACATGGTTTCAAAAACCTTAAAAGAATGTTTATAACTACAATAGTTACAACCTTTCTTCATTACACATGCTCAACACTTTCAACCAAATTTCCATCATCAAAAACACAAGAAATAATGAAAAGAATAACTTAAGAACATCACAAGATGTTTCCTAGATCCTAAGGAACAAATTCCTTTCTAATAGTAAGTTTGAAAAACTTACAAAATCCAAGCTTTTCTTTAAGTTTTTCCTTTTCTCCTTCACTTGCTTTCTTTGTTTTCTTTAATGGTGTTTCTTGTAAAGTGTATTAGGTTAGCAATTAAATGAAATGAAAAACAATATATACTTGTAACATTTCCACCTTGGCCGAAATTCAAAGCCAAATACAAGAAATTGTAATTTCAATTTCATTTCAATTATCATTATATCAACTTGCACAAATATCTTATAAACTACTTTATTAGATATTTATTTTGGTCAACAAATGCAACTAATGTCATTTACTTTAAATATCCTAATGTAAGATATTTATATTTTAATTAATTTAATCATTTAACAATTAAATAATTAATTAATTAATCAAATACAAATATATTAAATATATGTATAATATTTACATTAAATATTAAAAACATATATTCATTTAGGAAATAAGTCAAATAACTCATTTTGACTATTAATTAATGTGTATTTAAATTAATCAAGTATTAAATGTAATACACAATAATTAAGGAAATGACTATCTAGTCTCTTTAGCATGTATCTTGCGTTTAACCATTAAACGACTTTATAAATAATCAATATTATTTATTTATGTTGCTCTAGTGCTCAACGAGTATGTTTCATTATTGAGACTCTCTAGGTTCAGGTATATCCATCACAAAATCTAATTTCGTGTCCATAATCTATCCACCCGTAGATTATGACTATCACGGATAATCTCGCTGAACCATACAGGTCGAGGTCATCGCAAATGTATAATTCCTCCGTCACAGGTATCCGGATAAATCCCAGAGATATAGATATAAACGTCAAATCTCTATCGGGATTATCCAGTCGACTATTCTATTAGCAATCTCAAAAGAATGTTTAGAACTAGCTTCTAAACTTTACCACGGGCCCATGGTTTTATCTGATTGCTAATCATATGGACTACCTATGCTCTGGTACACAGAACTGACGGATCCTATCTTGATACACATAGGACACCCTGAGGATCTATCTACACCCAACGAACAGGCGGAGGTCTGATCTTAATAGATCGGTGACGTGACTGCCGTCTAAGTGTAGAAGATGTCTCATGCGCCCACAATGGCATCTCAAGTCTAAGAATCACAAGTGCTACTCAACCCAAGAAGATTCTTATTGACGCTGGTGTACCATCCATTAAGAATCTTCGGTGAGTCGTTCAGTGTTTATCCGCTATAAACACCTACACGTCTATACTAGTCTCCAAGACTAATGGTTCATTGAGAAACCATTGGAATCATATATTCCAGTATACGACATGTACCAGTCTCAACGGGTTTACTATACTGACCAAGTAGTGTAAACCTTGACCAGGAACTGTCTGAGAATGACAACGTCATGATACTTCTCAATGTCCGTTGCGACGCTTTTGCAACTGTATCATGACTAATCATTCTAGGGTCATTACGTCTTTACCATATAGAAATAGATTATATTATAGAAACTGCATATATATTATTCATAATAATAATATTTTACAGAAGTATTTAACAGAAATACAACCGGGAATTGGCGCTCTGAGCACCAACCCCAACAGTTCACTGTTAGAGAAAGCTCACACCTCATCATATAGCATGCATCATAGAATTACTAAAATGTACCATTATCTAAAGATTTCTATTGGTGGGTTGGTATGAAAATGATGTAGTAGCAGTTTATTGCAAAATGCCTCACTTGCCAAAAGTTAAAGCATAAAAATCAGAGGCCAGCAGGGAAGCTGCAAAGCTTGGATGTGCTTGAATGGAAATGGGAAACGATTACTATGGAGATATTTGAGATGATATGTGAGATATGTGGGGCAACCACCCTAGTGATCATTGCACGTTCAACTACAATCTAGGGTGGCAAAACCATAAGAATTTTACATGACATAACAATAAAAGTCCAGTATATTCCACCGAACCAAATTATCTTTTTTATCTACCACAAGCCCAAGAATTTCCTCAAAAACCAGAACCATCCGTGGATAAAATGATCGTTGACATGTTCAAGAAACAGAAAGCTAAATATGTAGCTCTCTTCAAACAAGGTCCTTGAAAAGACCGGAATACCAATTGAAACAACTAGCCAATAACCAGAGCTACATACCTCAAGGGACACTGCTAGGTGACATTGAAAAAGACCCATTGAATCAAAAGAATCACAAGGATACCGTAATTGGGACAAAGACAGAGCCGTATATAGAGACTGAGATGGCATATCAAGAACTTGGAGCATGCATTGTGCATATATCTGATGAAGAGCTAAATGAAGAAATTCAAAAGTACATCTATGAGGAAGGGGTGGAACAATGAGTTAGACAATAGCAAAAATGTGAGCCTATTGAAAATCTCATGACACAAAGGGACACATCGCATCATGGGAAAGTTAGTATCATGAATACCGCCCATAAGCTTGACAGAATGGCACAACCATTCAAAGTCAAGCATTATATGAGACCTCATGATAGTCGTTCATTTCAAGACCCTTAAAGGATAAATACTTGAAGAATGTGGCATGGACACTGGGAAAAAATTTCTATTTTCCACCTCATTTTTGGAAGAAGGGCTTGAAGAGTAAGGCCCATGTCACTGTCCTATCTAGGACATCCAAAAGCCACATTAAAGCCTCATTGAAGGAAGATCTTCAGAGAACATCTGGTTGAAGATGTTAAACTTGGTGCTAGCAGAGAGGCAACCCATGTAAATTTTTTTTTGTTTTTTTTTTACTTTCGATTTGTTTTATTTTCGTGAGCTAATTGCGTGTGTAATAGTTTCCTTGTTTATCTATATAGGTACTAGCGCATCCCACATAGTCCACACAGTAAAATTCTAGCCAGTAGGAGCCTGATCAACTCCATGCACGACAGTGTTATTCCTCACTCTTTGTTTCTTTACGCTTATTTTACATTGATGACAATGCAAGTTTTAAGTTTAGGGATGTGTGTATGTTAGTGTTAGTCCTATTATTTACCTAAAATTTTAAAATTAAAAAAAGTTGAAAGAAATCAAATTTGTTTTAAGTCTTAGGTAGTGAAGCATAAGTCTAATAATGAGTTTGTCTGATTTAGGATGAAATCTTAGAAATGATAAGTGTCTAATTGAATTTTATCTTATACTTTGTAGTAGGTGATCTAGGTTAGACTCGTAAGCACTTAAAAGTAAGTTTATAGTAGTAAAAAATTAGGTAGTTGACAAAGTGACTAGTTGAGGAAATTATTTGAAGATGAATGACAGTTTGCTTAGATATATGTCGTTGTTTGTAATTATTTATAAATATGGTATGGCTAGGAAAAAAAGAGATCTTTTGAAAAAAAATGAAAAATGAGTAGAAATGAAAAAAATACTTTGAAAAGAAAAAAGAAAAAAGAAAAAAATTAAACTACATATAATTGATAAGCATGAAGCTACCAATGGGCGAGTGTTAGAACTACCTTTATGAGAAATGCTACATTAAAGGTCATGTGAGTCAAAAGTTAAAGAAAAAAGAGAAGTCAAATCATATCGAGCTTAATAGAGACATACAAAGTACTTTTGAGATATTTAGGTAGATTTGACCTATCGGATCCCAATTTTTGAGATAAAATCACTGAGTTGACTTACTTAGGAATCTATTTGTGACCGGACCTTCACACACACATACACACACTGTGAGTCTGGCTTAGATGATTTATTCAAGAACTTGGATTTGAGTTACGTTAAGTACTTTGAAGGTTTTTTGATTTCATTGGTAGACATCTTTGAGGATAATATTATTTGTGGGTACCATGACTATTTTGTTTGTTTTTATATTTTTGCATGATTACATGTGTGTTAAATGACGTTTGTAGCTGTCGTCGTTGTAAACCCTCACGAGACTATAACTCATCCACTAGTGTCGCCTAGGGGTTTAAAGGTTTGTTGCATACTCTAAATGCAATTGTGGTCCCTACGAAAGTGGCTTAGGTTAATTTAGTTTTAGTTTATTTATTTTATTTTATTTCTTATTGTTTTGTTTGAAGACTGGAAAAATATTAAGTTTGGGGATGTGTTGAACGGTTAATATACATATATTTCATGCCTTTATCTTAATATTTTGTATATTATCTTGAGCTTTATGAAAAAATTGATGTGTTTTCGATATATTTCACAAGTTAAAATAATATCAATACTCAGTTAGACTCAACGAGAGATAATTCAATAATTTTTGGAGTCAATTTGGGATAATAGCAGCGTGTCCCAACACGCTGCTTTGCAAAATCTTCACATATAGCAATTTGAAATCAGTGTTGCAACTCCATGCAGATAGTGTTTCAACGCGCTAATAGAGAGAAGGGCCAAGCTCAAAATTTGTAAAGCAATTGTCAGAAGTTTCACAATGGGCCAAGCTTCACAATTGGCTAAATTGGGAGAATTTTCCCAGATTTGTCCGGGACTCAATTTTTAATCAGGAAATATTCCATGTACTTTCTTATAAGCACAAGTTCATCCCAAAATCTAAAAAAAAAGTCTCATAATATATATTGGAACTTCAAGCGCATAAAAGAATACCTAGAGCAATACAAGAATGAGTGCATCAACGAGAGTTGGAATTTGAAGCCGAAGACGACAAAACAAGAGTTTCTTTCTTCTCTTTTCTCTCTAACTTTATCTTTTATGAGTTATAGGCTAGTTATAATGATTAGCTAATTTTTATTGAATATTATGAGAAGTTAATTCATTAAATCTAGGATTGTAATGGATTTTCAGCATGTTTAATTAATTTAATTGTATATTTTTATTCATTTGTATTTAATATTTAATATTTATTATTCTACGTGCTTTGATGCATATTTTATTTGTTTGGCCAATAATAGAATAGTCATGGTAAATCCTTAGGAACTCAACGGAGGAAATTTGGATTAGCCGTGGAAATAATAGCGTGTGTGATTTATTCATTGAATAGATTTCTCTTTAGGATAGAAATATATCTACAGAGTAAGCATAGCCAATATTAGAACTTGACCGTAATGAATTCGGTTTAATTTAATTAACATAAACATATAGTTAATTAATTTATTCTGAATTTATTCACCTGACCATCGAAAGATGTTTGTGAATAATTTAATGATTTAGATTAATAATTCATAACAACCCAATTGAAAAAAAATATATATAAACTTATTGTGTTTGTGCTTAAGTGAAATTAAAACCTTATGTTCTTCTATCTATAAGGTTTTCCAACATATATTATTTGTTTGTTTTTTTTTTACTTTTCAGTTAAATTTGATTAATCAATAATTCTCTTCCTCATAGTTTAGTTTAAGTTAGGAAGGTTAATCTTAATATTAATAAGATAAATATTAAGTTCTTGTGGGTACGATCTCTGATTTTTATCATTGTATTACTTAAGAGACACGTGCGCTTGCGTGCTTGTGAATTTAATTAAATAACATTGTAATTTAGTATTTTTAAATTATAAATTGTAATTTAGTATTTTTAAATTATAAAATTAAAATGATAAAGTTAAATAAGAAACCTAAGATAATAAGAAAACATATTATAATATCTCATTAAAATTAAAAAAAAAAAACCTATGTGACCTCTAATTTATAATTAATTTTTTATTATTAAATCATAAAATTAAAATAAGAGACCGATTATAATATAAAACATAATTTCTTATTCAAAAAAGAAAACTAAATAGTAACTGTTCACAAAACCTAATCATTTTTTTTTATTTCGAGTCTATTATTGATTGTTGTTTCTTATTTTACTTTAAATTATTTTTATAAGTTTTTTTTCAAATTGCACAGTAAATCTAGATTGATCAAGAATTAAAGTTAGATTAGAAAATTTAAGCTTAAATTGAATAAATTACATTAAATTTCATTGGAATTAATCCGAAAGAAAATTAAGTATTTTAAAAGTTAATTATAGTTAGAGATATGATTTCAAATAAGAGATAAAGAGGATAGAGAAACTCTAATATGAATAATAAATATTATTTGATAATTGTAAGACAAACGAACATGATATATATATATATATATATATATATATATATATATATATATATAATATATATTAAATGTAAAAAATCAAATTGTCTCATTTAAATTTTAAAATTGATGATATTCGAAAAATTTACAAAATCAATACTTAAAATAATATTATGTTTCTTGTATGATATGAAATTATAATTAAAGATATTTTTAATCTCCATAAAATGAGGGCCGTGTTCTAGTAATAATAATAATAACACATGTTCCCATAAATTTTCAAGCATCGGCTATATGCACAAACTGCAAATCAAAACGAAGAGAAAGAAAGTGACATCACCTCACTATCTGTATTCCCTCCCCATATGGAATTCAAGTCAACGTTTAAGTACTGTAAGTGTAAAATTTTTCTCCATGAAAAAGACAAAATGCAAGTTTCTTACAAAGTCATATAACTCTCTCACTTTCTCAATATTTCTCTGACTCCAACCAATCTATCAAACAAAGCTAAAAAAAAAAAAACATACATTATGATGTACATTTGTATTTTGTATCATGTAATTCTGTCAGAGGTGTGTTAAATGTATTCACCATTGATGTAAATGCTAGCTTAACTATTGGCAGTGGAGCAGGTATGTAATGTGGTCCCTACACACAAGCAGACAGGCCCATTAAGCCATTTACTTTCCTTATCATTGGATACAACTTTTGTCATTGTGAACAAAATATCTTTTTGGTGGTTCGTTTGTCTTTCAGGTTTCTTATGATCATTCATGGCTCCTGCTGCTGCTTCTAATTGGCTATTTGGCATCATTATTCTTGTTCTTGCTGTGTTTCAGCCACTAGCAACTGCTCCAAGCAATGTGGGTTTGTTGTGTGAGCTTCTGATTCAGTTATGTTTTCATTTTTGTTGATGGGTTTGTGGTTTATATGTTCTATTATTACAGGTTTACATTGTTTATATGGGAGAGAGAAGAAATGATGAGCCCCAGCTGGTTCAGGATTCACACAATGAGATTCTTTCAGATATTCTTGGAAGGTTTGTATCTCATCTCTCTTTAGCTGAATTTACTACCTATTATATTTATATCAAATAAACTTTATGCAAAATGTTTATGTTGCTTTCACCATTTATCCTTATTAATCTCTTTGATTAAATGAAGTGATTAGCGTTATTTCCATGTATTAGAATCTATTTTTTGCTCTTCCTAATCTATGCTCGACCCAGTGGCGTAGCCAGAATATTGGTTCAGTGGGACAAAATTTGATTTTTATAAAAATGTTAGATACTTTCATTTTAACGGGAGCAAATCAAAATGATCTGATTAATAAACAAGACATTTTATTATTTTATAGGATACATTTTAACAAATTTTCGCTCCCGCTCACATCTATGTGGCTCCGCCATTGGCTCGACCGAAATGCTCAATTTGAACAATACTAGGAATATTTACTTACTTCCCTATGCATCTTGAAGTTTCATGAACTTTATTATTTGCAATTTTTATCTATACCTGTTCCCATGTATTGTGTATATATATTTTTGTGCTTTCTGTTTGGAAATTGGAAGTTTGAATCAATACAGTCCTTTGTTTGAAGGGTGGCAAAGGCAGCAGATGTGCCACGACCTTTATTTTTAATTTGTATGCATGGATCAGTATTTTTTTTACTCTTGCTTTTTCCCACTAACAATAATGATTAGTATTCTCTAAAGAAACCATATGGGGACTAGTCATTGTAATTAAAACTAAGTGGTAACTTCCAGTTTCAATTTGACAGCAAAGAAGCTGCTAAGGAATCAATTCTGTACAGCTACAAGCATGGTTTTTCTGGATTTGCCGCAGTTTTAACAGAGTCTCAAGCCAAGAAAACTGCAGGTGTTATAATGTTGGTGATGGAAATCTGTTTTATTAGTCCAAATTTTGTTTTATTAACTAGTATATTCCGTCGATATGTTTTATATGATGTGTTTGTGCAGATCTCCCTGGTGTTGTACGGGTTGTACCGAATAGGATACTTAGTCTGCACACAACTAGAAGTTGGGATTTTCTGCAACTAAATCCTCATATTGTGAATGGCATTCTTTCAAAGAGTCATTCAGGTGCTGGATCAATAATTGGTGTCATGGATACTGGTCAGTGTAAAAATGCTGCATGTTTTTATGTGATATGAGGAATTTAAATTTAAGCTTGTTCTCACTGCTTGTTGAGCAGGCATATGGCCAGAGTCTGAAAGTTTCAGAGATGAGGGTATGGGAGAAATTCCATCTCGATGGAATGGGATATGCCAGGAAGGAGAAAGATTTAATCACTCCAATTGCAATAGGTGTGACTCATTTATCTTGGCATTATAATCTCTGAAGGAATGTGGAACCCTGGCACCGAGATACTGTTTGTTTGCTGCAATATAAAGTTTAATACTAGTAAACTAGGCAGAGCATGATTCACTTGTGATGATTTAAACTTGTGAATGGTGATATCATTAGTCTGCATTTCGGTTGGAGTACTGTCTTCACCTCAAGCAGGTACACCCAAAATGTTTCCCCATCTTTTTCCTTGAAAATTCTTGGAATGACATCTCTCATTAGTGAAGCCTCATGCTTGCTCGCAGAACCTCGCTCGTTATTTTTTCCAAGATATGAAGACGCTTAGTTAGTTTTATCTGGTTTCCATCAACTTGAGAATAAATGATGATTGCTTGCTAGTTACTATATATATATATCATCCATCAATGTTATGACATGGTTACTCTTATGTAATATTCATGTTATGCAATCTTAATTAGCTTTGATTATCTTGGGTTCCATGGCATGATAATAATTGATAATTATGTCAAGTAGACAGATGACTCAAATAGATGGGGAATCTGGATCTTGTATTTGAGAATTGTGTTAATTAGGCTACTATTTTGCATTTTTTTCCCTTCTGATTTGAACGGTTTTGAGGTTGACTGAATTTGAATGCTTAATGCCTGGAAATTTTGAACAGGAAAATTATAGGTGCACGTTGGTATGTTAAAGGATATGAAGCTGAATTTGGAAAGCTGAATTCAAGTGGAGTTGAATTCTTATCTCCCCGAGATGCTGTAGGCCATGGTACTCACACATCGTCTACTGCAGCTGGTGGCATCGTAAATGATGCAAGCTTTATGGGACTAGCTCAAGGATTGGCGAGAGGTGGTGCTCCATCAGCTTGGTTAGCTATCTATAAAATTTGTTGGGCTACTGGTGGCTGTAGTTCAGCTGACCTTCTTGCTGCGTTTGATGATGCAATCTTTGATGGTGTGGATGTGATTTCGTTATCTCTTGGTTCATCACCTCCACTTTCCACATATGTCGATGATATAATATCAATCGGTTCCTTCCACGCCGTAGCAAAAGGAATTTCTGCAGTATGCTCCGCTGGGAATTCCGGTCCTTATCCTCAAACTGTCATAAATACTGCCCCATGGGTTATCTCTGTTGCCGCAAGCACTATTGATAGAGCTTTCCCTACAGCTATTACAATGGGAAACAATCAGACTGTTGTGGTACTATCTAACTTCCTTTTCAACCATGAAAATTGGCACAACTAGAAAAAAGAAAATGAATAATGAATAAACATGTTCATATTTGAAAAACGGATATTGTTTTTGCAATATGCCTTTCTCATGATGGAAATGAGAGGAATTTTAAGTAGACCTGACCATGATTCCGGTTCGGAACCGAAACCGAACCAGATGGAACCGAAAGGTTACGGTTCCGATTCCAAAACCGGAACCGAACCGAAACTCATTTCGGTTCGATTACGGTTCCACATAATTTGGAACCGTAACCTTAAGGTTCGGTCCGGTTCTGTTCGGAACTAGAATCAAACCACCTTTTTTTTCCCCCAAAAAATAAAGGACCGGCCTGGTCTGGTTCCACAGTTCCAGGAAGCTGGAACCGTAACCGAACCGAACCAAACCAAACCATGGCTAGGTCTAATTTTAAGGCTATTGGGCATCAACATAATAAATGCATTGATAGCCTAATTGCTTATAGCTTCTGAGAGTGAACGGCATCTTCATAACTGGAAGTGATTTTCAGATTCCTGGAAATCACTAAAATATTGGTTACATTTTGTTTACAACTGGTCTTGGCAGTTCGAAAAGAGTAGACAATGCACTAGTGTATCATTCTAATGGTAGTTGAGCCAACTGGTTAGCTCTTGAATAATTCAATACTCCTTGCTAAGGTTTTGGTTATATTTCAGTATGCATGATGAATTCAGAAACTTCATGTGATGATTTGTACAAGAGGAAAATATATCGTTGAATTTATGTTCTATATGATAGTACTCTAAGAAACAGCCTTCCATTCGTGTTCAAGATGAGAAATCCGATTTGAATGAAAATTATTCAAATGTAGTAGATTTCTGTTTAATTATTTTGACTAACGAAATCTAGTAGATTTCTGTTGAAACAAATATATATAACATCCTTGCTTGCACTTCAGCTTTGATATGATGCTACTCTTTAATTGTTTAAGTTGGTTATCATATACATGTAACTTAAAAATACATTTTATTTTCTCAAACAGGGTCAGGCTTTTTATACAGGAAAAGAAGGTCTGAACAAGTTTCATCCTATTGTGAATGGGGAAGATATTGCTGCCTTTGATGCAGATGAAGAAAGTGCGAGGTAAATAAACACCTTTTCTTTTGCGTCTTTCTGGCATGAATATCTTGAGTGAACATCCTAGTCAATGGTAAAGGTTTAAAAATTCTAATAACGTGCACTCTTAGCAGAAGTTGTGAATTAGGGACCCTGAATGTGACCTTAGTGAGAGGAAAAGTAGTTATTTGTTTCCAGTCACCGTCTCAGAGGTCACCTACAACTGCTGCAAGAACTGTACTGGAAGCTAGGGGTGCCGGTCTCATATTTGCTAAGTTTCCCACAAAGGATGTTCATTTTTCGTTTGGTATTCCCTGTGTCCAAGTGGACTTTGCTATTGGAACATCTCTGCTCACTTACATGGAGGCAAACAGGTAAAACTTTGTAGTGACCACAGTAACGTTCTAAATATATACACATTTGTAAAGTCTTGATTTCTGTGCATGTAAGATACATGGCTTCATGTTTCCTTTTGGTGCATAATATGGGTACTAAGAACCCAGAAGAAAGGGAATAGTTTAAGGGTGTGCGAATGGCCGGTAGCTTGACTCTTACTGATGAACCTGTTTTATGATACAGAAATCCAGTAGTCAAGTTTAGCTTCACAAAGACAGTAATTGGGCAACAAATATCACCAGAAGTGGCTTTCTTTTCTGCTCGAGGACCCAGTTCTCTCTCCCCCTCAGTATTGAAGGTATTGGTAATATTGTTCAGATATTTATCGTTTATGTAGTTCTTTTGATCAGCTTTATTTCAAGGTGCTGTGCAGCCAGACATTGCAGCTCCTGGGGTTAATATCTTAGCATCTTGGTCCCCCGCTTTATCTCCTGAGCAAGCTGATGTGACTCCAAATAATATACCGCCATTTAACTTTAAAATTGAATCTGGAACCTCCATGTCTTGCCCCCATGTTTCTGGTATTGTGGCTCTTCTAAAAGCTATTCATCCAACATGGAGTCCAGCTGCAATCAAGTCAGCAATGGTCACAACAGGTGAGAAAATTTTGTTAAATTTTGACTGCTCTAGTAGCCTGTTAACATCAATAATTTTCCCTCTCTCACTCTTGGCCAGCTTCTCTAAAAGACGAATACGCTCAATGGTTAGTGGCTGAGGGAGCTCCTCACAAGCAGGCTGACCCATTTGACTACGGAGGTGGTCATGTTGATCCTAACAAAGCCATAGATCCTGGCCTAGTATACGACATGGAACTATCAGACTATGTTCAATTCCTTTGTGCCATGGGGTATAATAATTCTGCCATCAGCTCAATGACTAGAGCTCCCACCACATGCCGTAAATCAACCAAGTTTCTTGTAAATCTAAATCTGCCTTCTATCACAATACCTGAACTTAAGAAGAGCTTAATCGTATCAAGAAAAGTTACAAATGTTGGTACTGTGAATTCTGTCTATACTGCTAGAGTTCAAGCTCCTGCAGGGACTACTGTTAGAGTTGAGCCATCAACATTGACATTTACTTCTACAAGAAGCACCCTGAAGTTTAAGGTAACATTTTATTCCCAGTTAAGAGTTCAAGGTAGATACTCCTTCGGAAACCTATTCTGGGAAGATGGTATGCATGTCGTGAGGATACCATTGATAGTTCGAACTGTCATTGATGATTTTTACGCTGAAACATGATCCAAATTCTATAAGGTGTGTCTCTTTTGATTAACAATTTACATTTGTTGCTGCATTCTTCAAGTTAAATCTGTTATTTATACTTAGCAAAAGAATAGAATCTTAGTAACCTATTGACAGAAAGAAACTGGTAAAGAAAAGTGGGAAGCTGCTGCTTTTAAGAACAAAGGAGTAGAACTCGTCCTTAAAAACCGATTTGTAAATGAAGTGTGTCGCCTGCCTGATCCTATGGTTATGTCTCAGCCTTAAAACCAACTTGAAACGGAATAGGCGCAATAGCTTATATTTTTATTTATATTACTATATTTAGCCTGTTTATGATTTAAAATCCTAATGCTGACAATGACAAGTTAAAATACTATAGCTTAAACTTCTGGTCAAATAATGAGGGTTATTCTTTCCCCCTCCCTCCGAGAAAATCTTCTATGTAACAGTGGTACCACGTCATCCATGCAACAAGCCAATCATCCACTGTCACGCGTGCTAAAAATTAAAAAACAACTAAAAAATAGGTGAAGAAACTCCACATGTCATTTTTTAATTCGTTTGTGGTACCACTATACTTAAAAATATTTAAAAAATAGTACCATAATTGATTACGAATCATATGACAAGTGGCACATTCTTTAGCTTCGTACGATGAATGTTCACACCACAACATTAAAAATCCTAAAAATATATATTTTCCTAATATACATGAGAATATTTTTATAATACATAAGTATTGATAATTAAATTAAAAATGAATCAAAAAATTAAATGAATAAATACGAAATTTGTAATATTTATTAAACAAATAAAAAATAATATATATTTATAAAGAGTAAAAAAAATTAAATTTAACAAAAAATAAATTATAAAATAAAAAAATTTAATTAATAAAATGAAATAAGTATATATATTATTTTTAAATTTATATATATATGTATAGAATTTTTGGCAAATGGTGATATATATATATTGGGGAGAATTTTTGATTATGGTAGTGGTATTTTTGAAAAATCACAAGGAGACAAGAGGGGGTTTTTGTCAGGGGAGGGGAGGAGTAATTTTGTCAAATAATTCAACAAACATGTGTTCATTCTCGAATCCTCCAATTTCATCTAGTATATTATAATTTATTAATATTATTATTGTTGTTATAGTTTCCTCTACAAGCAATCTTTATCATCGAACCACTTTCTCAAATTTAGTTTAACAATAATGCTAATTGTACTCTCCAGGGTTCAATCCGTATTGAATTTTTATATATTTATGTTTAAAATAGTAAATTTAAAAATAAATTTTGAAACTTTAAATTATTTTTCCATTCTGAAGACAAAAATACAAAAATTTAGTGGTGAGTGAATATTTAGACAGTACAACTAATATTATTCTTTTTTTTAAAATATTCACACACCCATGAGTATCCATAGGGATTCAATCTGACACCCTCAAATTTACTTAAGAATATGAGACCATTGATCCTAGTGGCAACTAATATTATTCTTAGTTTAATATATAATATTAGCCCCAAAAGGGAATAAGTAAAAAGAAACATGGGGGAAAATTTTGAAAGTGGCAATTTGCCAATATGCACCACAGTGGCAATGTCCATAATGACAAATAAAAAAAGTTAATGATATGGAGGATCACATTAAACTACTTTAATAATTTTGAAAAGAAAGATAAGGAAATCACCAAAAGGAGTGTGATGCCATACTTGATGGGTCCTTTCTTTGATTTTGGTTTCCAAATTTCATCCCAAAAAATAAAAAAAAATTAATAAATATGAAACTCATAATATGAATTTATAGAATGAACATTTCAAAATTGTCCATCTGAAACTTGTGAAATCTTCTTGCATTGTGAATCACATAATATTTTAAAGGGTCAAGCCCTTGTTTGGTGAACAACCAGATGCATGATGCATTTCCTTTTGTACTAATTAATTGCTTACGTACAAGTAGAACTTGTCCCTTCATTAATATCAAAAATTGGGTAGAATTTGATTTTTTATTTTTTTTTATTTTCCTTGGCAACTGCATGCATTACAATTAAATTATTGCTTGCTGATGTCATGTGATTACTAATTTGTGTTAATTAAAAGATAAGTTTGTATACCATCTTATAATCTCCAATTCTGAATTGAAATGCACAATCAATTTCTGGCCTATTCAGACTAACATAGCATTTAGTGATTGTAATTTATTGAATATTTAAGTTGCAATAAGAAGTGTATATTTAGGTCTTCACATTTTTTGTTTATAAGAGTTGTGGAATTTGAAGTGTGATTGTGTTGTGAAATGTGCAATTTGAGTTGATGTTGTAATGGGTTTATATAGGCTATAAATTTAAAATGATCATCTACATAATATATGTTTTTTTTAAGTGTATTTATTATTGATTTATCTCACTTTGATGTTATTGAATGTGTTGAATATATTAATAGTTATTATTTTATTATTTATGATGTATTATATGGAGAATGGCGTAAAAAAGAGTGAAACCTGAAATTCCGGATTTACACCAATGATTTATTAACTTGTGTAATATATATTTTTTAATCATAATTTTCGCATATAGTGTCCAATCAATATGATTCAAGTGGCGTTGGAAAGAACACTCAATCATCTATAATTTTATAGTTTACGTCAAGGATAAAATGGATTTCGTCTTCGTCAACCTTGAGCTTGAAATTGAAAGTGATGTAGTATCGCGACACTGATTAAGTCATGTTGCGATATTTCAGGTCAGAGAATAAAATTTACTCAGTGTCGCGACATCAAGTAACCTAATGTCACAACACCAAGTCTATGGAGGAAAATAAGCTAATTTAAAACCAATGCCGCAATACCAAATAACCCAATGTTGTAACACCAATGCTACCGCATTTTAAAAATGATTATGAAATTTAGTTTTTATGATATTTATATAAGGATAACATTTAAAGTTACTTGATGGACGATTGTTAAGGAGGAAAATAAGCATATTATTATGGCCAAAACACTCTTTAAATATAATAATCATTCAATAACAACTAAAAATAAGAAAATCAAAAAAGAATCAAGAGGAGAAGATTAGAAATTTCAGAGATTGATGATTGACAACCTTCATAATTTGTCTTCCTTATTCATCTTTTCTTATTCTCTTGCTTATATATATTATGTTGAACATGATGATTTTATTTATTTTCTTCATCATGAAGTAAATATTGTTCTAGTATTGCAATGGTTTAATATGAAATTTTTTTAATTTAATTTTTTTTGGGATTGATTTATGACCTTATATGTGGATTGTTATCATTATCTACGTTTAATGCATTCTATTACTTGATTTCCAATTGGGTAGTTGTAATAAATCATAATGAACTTGGGAAAAATAATTTTGGTTTAGGGAATTGGTAATGCATGACTGTATTCATAGAATCATTTTCGTGTAGGATATGAATATAATTGCAGGACATGTGTAACCATAAGTAGAACTTGTTTTTACTAAATTTGGCTCAGATTAATTATCAAAGGAATATCGGTAATTTAACTAAGTTAGACATTTCTTCTTGACTATCGGAAGAAGCTAATAGATAACTTCATAATCTAGGGTAATGATTCATCATAATTGATAAGTTATAATGAAAGGAGAAAGATTTAAGGGAATATTGTGGGGAAGTTGTGATATTAGGTTCTTCTTATCTTATTATTTTGTGTGTTTGAATTTATTATTTACTTTTCTTTTACTTTAATTTGTTAGTTAATATCTTATCCTTCATAATCGCTAGTCTAAATAAGGTTATGGTTGATAAAATTTTGATAATTGACATTAATAACAATTCCACATGGATTCGATATCTTTCTATATTACTTATACGATACGTGCATTTGCGTATTATATAAAATCGTTATCAAGTTTTTGGCATCATCTCCAGGGAATTGTTTATTTTCATTAGTATTAGAGTAATCAATCTTAGTCTTAGTTTAGACCATATTTTTTGTTTTTATTTCTAGTTTTCTTTATTTTTATTTTATTGGTGTTCCAAATAATAGAGTACCAATGGAAGATGAGAGAACCAATAGTTTTAAGAGATTATAATACATCATATGTAGAAAAGATACAATCCGATTTTATAAGGCCTGTTATTCAAGTCAACAACTATCAACGGTCGTAAGAGAGAATTGACGCAATGGATGCTCAAGTCTTTCAGAGCAGAGTGATGAGTTGTGAGATATGTGGGGGCAACTACTCTAGTGACCATTCAATTCAACTACAATTCAGGATGACAAAATCATAAAAACTGTACATGACTCAATAATGAAGGTCATGCTCAAGAAATTCCTCAATAACCAAAGCCATCTTTGGAAGAAAATGGTGATGCATATGAATGATGAAATATTATGAAAGCGGGAGATCGAGTTTACCAAGTTTGAAATATTAATTCAGAATCAAGCATCATCCTTGAAAACACTGGAAGCCCAACTGAGATAGATGGACAATAACCAGAGATAGACCACAAGAGATACTACCAAGTGACCCTGACTATGACGTATGGAATCAAAAGAATTATAATGACATTATAATGGGGAGCAATATATAGAGACTAAGGTGTCTATGCAAGAATTTGAGCAAATAGAGTCTACAATTGATCTAAAGATTCCATTCATTGAGTACTTCTATATGGAAGTTGTGGAACAAAGAGCTGCGCAAGACAATCTGGGTGATCCTATTGAAAATCTCATGGTACAAGGGGACACATCACATTATGGGGAAATTAGCATCATTGACATCGCCTATTAGCTTGACAGAATGGTACAACTTATCCAAGTGAAACATCATACAAGACATCTCTGATAGTCCATCTTTTCATTCAATATCTCCAAAGATAAAAGTTTGAAGAAGGTGGCAAGTAAATAGTAGAAAAGTTCTTTATTTGTCATCTCTTGTTTGGAGAATGAGCTTGAATAGTAATACTCATAGGACTGTCCTATCTAGGACTTCAAAAACCACATTAATGCCTCATTGAATGAAGTTCCTCAAAGAAAGTATGGTCAAAGACTGTAAACTAAGTGCTACTTGGATGGAAATCCAAGCGTTGTTAAACTTTCCTTATGTTTTATTTTATTTTAATTTACTTGTTATTTATGTTTTTACTTATGTGTGTCTTTTCTTTCGATGATCCAAGTTTCCAAACAAGTTTAGGGGTAGTTTTTGTGAACTAATCAACCCACGAGGAACCCGTCTACTATGCAAAATAGTGATGAAACAAATCAGAGCATGCATTTCATCTGCCTATCCTTGGAGAGGCCTGGCCGGATATAGTTTACTGAAGGCCAGATATACACTATGATACTAATGTCCGACCGGACATCAGGATATACTATACAAAACCAGAATCACAGAAACACAACATGTGTAATAATAAACAATGCCATAATAAGAAGAACCTCAAATATTAAATGATAACTACACCACAAAAGCACATAATGCAATGTAATAAATAATAAGTAAACAGATCAGGTTGAAGCCAAGTCGAACAAAATTTTTTGATGTATTTAAGGTCTGAATATATTCATTAATTTTTAGAGTCCGGCCGGATTCCTTGGTGGATCAAAAAGTAAACAAAAACATGCATACAAGCAAAAAGGAGAATATGTATAATAAGAAACTAAACAATAGACTAAATAATTACATGTGTATTATTATTCAATGACAAACCAAAATCAAACACGAATGAGTAAAATTTTAAATCAGTGATGTGGTCTGATATTGTTATTAATTGGCCGGAGGTGTGTGCATGTCCAGTCGGACGTGTATCATGTCCGGCCAGAGATACTGAGTCAAAATAGAATACTCAAAGGTGTTATAAATAAAGAATTTGCCCTCATGTCGTACCTATACGTATGACGTGGCTTAGAAGACCCTTTTTATGAAGTCTGAGTCTTTGTAGAATTCACACCAAGGGGAAGGAACTTAAGGAATCAATATTGTTTTATTTTTCTTTCTCTCTCAAGGTCTTTAGATTTTTTAGGATTTCTTTAGGGTTTTCTCTCTAAACTCGCCTCATGCCTGAATTCCCAATCCCTATTTTTTAT
>SKCR01036639.1:0-52840 GCA_019454045.1 Zanthoxylum bungeanum
TTTGTTGTTGACCAAACAAACCTGCTCCTTTAGATTGTAAACTGTCCCCCCGGCAACGACGCCAAAATTTGATTACACCCAATAAGTACGCACGAGTATCGCAGTATAGTTAGGGTATCGATTCCTCAGAGAGATGGTTACAATAAACTAATTAACTTAATGAAAATGTTAGCAGTAACTGAATTAAAGAAAACAAATTTAATAGACAATGTAAGATAAAAACCATGGAAAAATACTTAAGAGTTATCAAAAGAGAAAAGCAGTAAAGCGTCGGGAATCCCTCTTGTATCAAATCCCTATATTCAATAATTGATTCATTTTATTACTCAATTGAAGGTTTCACATCCCAAACCAACAATTGGAGGATATTACAATAAAAAATATATTAAATTCTAAGATAATCGATGAATTATTTTCTCTATGTTAACAACACACTATGTTATCATTACGACCTATCTAACGTTGACAATATACCCACATGCAATACTGCAGCAGAAGATTAACTCATAAAACAACATAACCAGTCAAAAATTGGGTTTCCCAATCACACATAGAAGAAGTATGACTATTCCTATATGCAAATTGGTAAAACACAATCTCTGGGTTCATAATCAAAACGTTGACGGGTGATTTTCTTCCCAGGTGCAGTTTCGGAACAACCCTCCCGAGACAATCCTCCTTCAACCTTGATTTTGTTTGGTTATGGGAAACCAAAAGCAAATGTGGCAAAAAGAAAAAAGAACACAAAAGTCGACAAAGAGAGTTTAACGTGGTTCGGTGAAGCAAGTCCAGCCTACGTCCACGGGCACAAAGTGGGGGTCGCTTTTTATTACCAAATCGAGCTCGGCCGACCAGTTTAGGAAAGCAAACCGAGTTGTTTGTTCTTCTCTGTTTTTTACAAGTAATGCTCTTTTTGTTACAAATTCCGCTATCCCCTACAAATGAAACTAACTTCTCTTTATATACTAGGATAATTACAACACTATTTCCATGCTTTCTTGATGTCATCCACGTGATTTCCGGCTGATTGATGGGCTCTCGCCCCAAGACTGTCTTCGCCGAAAGCAAACATGTCGCCTGAAGGCTTATCACATCACCCTGCTTTCTCCACTACCACACGTAATATACTGTACCCAGCCTGTAAAGTGCTCCCAAATAGTGGTGTATATTAGAGGAAAAAGTCCAAATTACCCCAATCATACATCGGTCTTCAAGAGATCGGCCAGATGACATTCCGAATAATAAAAGATGCTTCCGACCTGGCCCGAAATATCTGAGCCATTATCCTAATCCAATGAGAAAGTAGAACTGAAACGAGCTACCGGGCTACTGTGGTCGGTCTCAGCTCCAATGTTGTCGGTCTTTGAGACTTGTATCATGCTGTGTCATCTGGTTGGCCAGATCTGGGGAACTGGGTCCTAATTCTCTTCCTGGCCGAGGAACAAACCAAACCTTCTGAACATCTGATCCTCCAAAAAGGAAAATCTCATCTCTGCCCTTGTCGAACTGTTCAAATATCTTAGTCACAAAAATCACCATCAACATTTGTCCCCTAGTTCTCAGTTCCAATTAATGTACGAGTTGGTACCGGGAACTACAAAGTCGGAAGTGTGATATCTACCAACTGGTGGTCGGCTCCTGGAACCATGTAGAAAACTACCTCGGCTGCAAAACAAGGTCGTCCCCGGTCGCCTTCATGTGCTTGGTTATTGAGAGTTCTGATGTCACTTCAAACGACTCTCCATCTTGAAGCAAATACCTATTTTTACCCTTCTGGTAGCCATCCCTCGAGAACCGTAAACCATCATATCCTCTTAAATGCCCATCAAATTATCTCTAGGGTTTAGCCCGATCGTGACACTTTTCGAGCATCTGTGGCTCTCCCGCCAAAAACCAAAGCAAATTGACCGTCCAAGAAGAAACCGAAAAGTTTTCAATCTCAACCGTTCATCTAAACCTGAGCAGATAAAGCCTGAAGGTGACACGCGGCGCTCATCAGAGGCCTCTCTCCGATCCAACGGTTGAAAAATACCATGAGCTGACTATAAGAATGTGAAGCAACGCTTCTTTATCTCTTTTACGAAAATATGAACTCTCAAAGTGCAAGAGCTTCTTCGTTCCTGAGACCAGCAATCTTCAAGCCCGAAGTATATTTCGGGTTGGGTGTGGAGTGTATGATGCACATGTTTTCTGGTAGAAGGATGGGTTGTGGGGTAGGATGTATGTGTTTCGGGTTTTCTTAGTCATGTGTTTGGTTTGGTGCTTTAGAAAGAAACTTGTTGTTTGTGGCCATTGCTAGGATAATTAGAGACCGTAGGGGCATAGGTTCCCAGAAGTTTGAGTATCTCTTGAGTCTGCGGTGCCCCAAAACTGATCGCTAACTACCCTTCTCGGACCCTTCCATTGCTAGGAATGTCTGACGCCGAATCATCCTCGACCAAACCCTCAAAACCTCGACCTCCTTGTATTGAAGAAACTTCCTCCAGCTCGGGGACAACCAGCTTAGAGGAGCTAGATACCACTCCAACCCCTTCCCAAGAAGAAAACAACACCTACCACCACCAAATTCCCCAAAAAGACGCTGAGCCGGGTGAACTGAACTTGTCCTCCTTGGACATGAACCGCCCATCCACTATCACAGAAGATGCCTTGGGTGCACTTCGTCAATAGTACAAAATCCCAATTGACATAGCTCTTGAGGTCCCGGATCTGCTCGAACGTGCAGGCCAGCCTGACTCCGGCTCGGTGGCCCTTCTTCATTCTTTCTTTGAGTGCGGTCTGCGGCTGCCCATCCAGTCGTATTTCGTGAGGATGATGGGCATGATGGAAATTGTCCCTTGCCAGTTGAATTTGAACAGTTGGAGGATACTGGCTGGTCTATATGTAATATGACATCGGGTAGGCCTCGGGGAGCCAACCTTTGAAGAGTTGAAAAGGCTGTACATGCTGAAGGCCAACCCGAAATCACACCACGGTTGGTACTACCTCTCTTCTTACACTGACGTCCCCACCCTTATCACAGAGCTCCCCCAAACTAACAAAAACTTCAAGGACCCCTAGTTCTGGGCCACGGGTGATTGGGATCAATCTCGGTCAACATAATCCGTAAAGATAGACGTCCCGAACGTCTTCTCGACAGTAGGTTAGGAACCGATTCCTTAGCTTCTTTTCTTGATTCTCATCAATTAAATACTAACTCATCAAACCTTCTCAGCCTGCTGGAGGGATCCTCCCAAAGTCAGCCACAATGTCCGAACTAGGATCAAGAAAGCTCGGAACTTCGCTGGCCATTGGAGGAAAGTAGTCAACGACGCGACCTTCATGGAGTTGGGCCTTATTCGGAGCACACCCCCACAAGTCCCAGGGCGGCTAGGTAGTTCCCAAATAATCTGACCCTCTGACTGATCCATTGGGCTTAACTCAAACTGTATGAAGTTATTTGACCTTAGAGACTGACCATGCTTTATGACTTGCATCCTGCAGGAATGTCAAAACCAGTCAAATTCTTAAGGTGACTCGAAGCTTTGACCAAGAAGCACGGGCCGGGTGAAGTCGGAAGCTCTCGGAGACGGCCGGCTGCTCTGACCCCTGTAAAAGCCAAGAGGAAAACAAAACTGACTGCTCGGCCGGTGGCACAGCCCACATCTTCTCCAGCAAGGGCGCCACCGGGCACAACGGTATGACCTTCTTCTGGCTCATCCAGGCCTGTGAACAAACACCGCCGCCTACTCGGAGATGAAGTGGTCGAACTGCCAGATGAGGAAGAAGAATAACAGCCTATGATCAGGAGATCCATTGCTCGGAAGGAGAGGCGAACTGGCGAGGTTTCTCCTGAGACCGAGAAGGGAAGGGTTGTGCTTGGGGTGGACGACCTCTGTGAGAAGGTCCGGGATGCCACTTCCCACCTAGTGTCGGCGATCAATTTGCTAGCTGACATAGTGCCTCTCGAGCGGATCCCAACATTCAAGGACCTCTCCCCCGAGGATATGATCTCTAAATTCTCCATCTGAATCGCTGAGGTAAACGCCCTTCTCAGTTTCCGTTCCGTGTTTTTACTTGTTGATTTCTGACCCTTTTTTTTTCTTTCTTGCAGGCCAATTATATGATGGCCCGTAATAAGGACCTACTGGTGAGCCTCATATCCGAAGGGGGCCAGGTGCAGAGGCTCCAAGGCCAAATTACGGAGTGGGAGGCCGAGCTGGCCAAGAAGGATGAGGACATGAGGCAGGCAATGGCTGAGTGGGGCAGAAAAAAGAAAGAAATCTAAGTATTCAGGTAGGCCGCGGCCGAGGCTACTGCTATAAACGAATCCCTCCGCAACGCCTCTGTCATAGCCAAGAAGAACATGGAGGATGCCGAGGAGAGGGCCAAACGTCTGAGTTGGGAGGCGGCGAGCTCAGATTCCAAACTCAAAGTGGTGACCAAAGAGAGGGATCAGGCTCGGGAGGAGCTGAAGAAGAGAGAGGCTGAACTGGAGGACGAGCTGGAAAAGGCTAGGCTCGATGGGGTCGGTGACTGTGCTCAAATCATTCCGTGGTGATGCCCGAGATTGACATGGGACCAATCCATGTGGCTATCCGGTTCTGCAAAGGGGAGCTCTCGGAGGAGGAGGCTCGTGAGTTACTTACCCTCCCCTCTGAGGAAATCCAGGATCCCGAGCCCATTTCTGTCGTGCCCATGTCCCCGATCCCTGAGGAGATCCAGCCTGAGGCACCTGCCCCTGCCCCTGAAGTGCCCGAATCAGAAGTTGTTGAAGCCCCTCCTGCCTCTCATGTCGAAGCCGAGGTCCCTCCCGCCGAGCATGCGTCTGAGATTCTGCCCCATAGCCCCGACCAAGATGAACCTGCTACCCATGCGCGGGCTGATCAATGAGGGTGACCCAAAAGGGGGCCATATGTAACAAACTAATACACTTTCTTTTTTGTAACAACAATCTACAATTTCTTCTTTGCCACTTATTTTTGAATGCTTTACTCCCAGTCTTCCATACTTAGCGTGATTTCTGTTTCTAACTTGCTAACTTGCTCTTCTAAGTTTGAACGTGAGAAGAAATTCTGATCCCGATCAATTTGAATCTGGACATGAGGGGAATGATATGACCCCAAGCGATAACAAAAGCACTCGGTGGGACATAACCCGATCCCGAGCTGAAGAAACACTTGGCTCTGGGAGAGTGTTACCTCCCCAGACCAACAAAGATCCGGCCATTGGGGAATGCTCCATCCCATGTCGATCATATGTACTCGGTGGGACGTAACCCGACTCCAAGCTGAAGAAACACTTAGCTCTGGGGGAATGTTACCTCCCCAGACCAACAAAGATCCGGTAATGGGGGAATACTCCATCCTCATCCCGATCATATGTACTCGGTGAGACGTAACCCAACCCCGAGCTAAAGAAACACTTGGCTTTGGGGGAATGTTACCTCTCAGACCAATAAAGATCTAGCTATGAGGGAATGCTCCATCCCCATGCCGATCATATGTACTCGGTGGGACGTAACCGACCCCGAGCTGAAGAAACACTTGGCTCTGGGGGAATGTTACCTCCCCAGACAAACAAAGATCCGGCCATAGGGGAATGCTCCATCCCCATGTCGATAATATGTACTCGGTGGGACATAACCCGACCCCGAGCTGAAGAAACACTTGGCTCCGGGGGAATGTTACCTCCCCAGATCAACAAAGATCCGGTCATGGGGGAATGCTCCTTCCCCATGTCGATCATATGTATTCGGTGGGACGTAACCCGACCCCGAGCTGGGGGTGTGAAATAGCCTCGGCAGAACTAATCCAGCCCGAGTTGGTGGAACAGAATAGCCTCGGTGGAACTAATCTAGCCCCGAGCTGGTGGAACAGAATAGTCTCGGCGGAATTAATCCAGCCCCGAGCTGGTGGAACATATGAGACTTAATCACGAGGGAAGATTTTCAACCACTGAGGCTCCGCGGATCCCGGCGCAGGCGTCCCCTTGCCGGGCATCGGCAAAAATAAAAAGTGGAAACAAGACTAAGTGTAGGACACAGATGTTGGACGACGATGTTCCGGGCTCACGGCCCGGTTGGGAGTACGGAGTAGCCCACGGGGGAACTAAATCGCAGAAATAACATGGAGTCGCCACCCGGTGTGAACTGGGAAAATGATTTAAGGCCGCACTCACCCCTCGCAAGGGAAGACCTCAAACCGTTGGGTTCGGAATGGTCTCTTACTTATGCCACTTGTAATGATATGATTTGTGCAATAATTTAATCGAATCTAGCAACATATTTTCCAAGGGTATTCTATTTCTAAGTTCACATGCATAGAAACAAAGCTCGTATCTACGTTTGCCTATAACCTATTTGCATATAACCTATGTCTAAGCTTGCATGCATAAAAGTAGATTGAAATAACGATGAACACATAATTTCACAAACGCATTACATTGATGATCATGGAAACGAAAATGGACAATGATTGTACAAGCATGCATATTAAATAGAGGCAATTAAGTGCATAAATATTGAAGAGAGCTAACTAAACATATGATGGGGAAGGGAATGACTAGGAGAACAAACATGCATGAACCATGATAAAGGAATCTGTCCAGTGTGCGCGCGTTCGTGTAGCGTTCGTAAACGCGTTCGAACGGTAAACAAAATACAAGCGTTCGAGTAGCGTTTGATAACACGTTCGAACGATAAACAGAATGTCCACGTTCGTATAGCGTTTGATAACGCGTTCGAACGGGATGAGACCTGATGTATGATACAATAAAACGCATGAACATTCGAGTAGCGTTCGTAAACGCGTTCGAACGGTAAATAGAAGGTTCGCGTTCGTGTAGCGTTTGAGAACGCGTTCGAACGGGACCAGACCTGATGCATGATAAGACAAAGAAAATACGTGCGCGTTCGAGTAGCGTTAGTAAACGCGTTCAAACAGTAAACAGAAGGTTCACGTTCGTATAGTGTTCGAGAATGCGTTCGAACGGGACAAGACCTGATGCATGATAAATTAAAGAAAACATATGTGCGTTCGAGTAGCGTTCGTAAACGCGTTTGAATGGTACGAACGTATAAGAACGGTAAACAGAAAGTTCGCGTTCGTATAGCGTTCGAGAACGCGTTCGAATGGGACAAGACCTGATGCATGATAGACGACGCAAAACAAAAATAGATAAGCAAATCCACAATGTAGAACCTCGTGTGCCCGATGGAACACGTTTCACATTCTATCGGGTGCACCTCATCCGACGCGGCAAAACATCGTGGAAAAGGTAGCCTTTAAGCATTTCCCTCGAATAGAGGACCTTTAATCCACCCTAGTTAGCCCATGCGCACAAGAATACAATGCATGCGTAAATAAAGCAATGATATGCAAAGGGTAAATGACATAATAAAAGGCGCGGCAAAACATCATGGTAAAGGTAGCCTTCACCCATTTCCCTCGAATAGAGGACCTTTGATCCACCCTAGTTAGCCCATGCGCATTATGTTACCATGCATATAAAATAAAGACAACAATAATATAGGACCTCGTATGCTCGATTAAACATATCTCACATTCAATCACACATACTCCGTCCGGCGCGGCAAAACATCGTGGAAAAGGTAGCCTTTTAGGCGTTTCCCTCGAATAGAGGACCTTTAATCCACCCTAGTTAGCTCATGCGCACTATATTATCATGCATAAATAAATAAGCAACATGCAGAAAGCAATAGCATACTAACGACTAAATCATGCTTAAAAGATAAATAACATACTAGCAACCCACTCATGCTCGAATACAAGATTGGATGAAACAAAGTGTGTGAATCTCTCAAGTGATACATGGTATTGTATCCCGAGTGCAAACCGCAATACCGTCCATTCGGATTCGGCTATAGAATTTACGTCCGGGTTTCCATCCGATATACCACAAGAGAGAACACGCATTTCGTTCACCCGGAATTCACATCATGCATCAACAAACGACTCTCATGCTATAATATATTAAAATAAAAAAAAAAAATGAAGAACAATAAATAAAGAAGGTGCCATCAGGTCTAACCTCTTAGGTCGTCTCTCGAAAGTACGTTACACGACCGTCGGAAGGGTTGATTCTCCGCAACTCCTCCGGTCCACTGCTCTCGTTCGCTGCTTCACTGTTTTGAGCCGTCGTTTCCTCTGTTTTGCTGTTGTTTTGCTACTGTTTTACTGATGTTTCTTGCGGTGAATAAGGGCTGTTTTGGGGTTAATTCGGGGACTGTTTTGGACTGTTTTAAGGTTGCAGTTATGGGCTGTTTTGCGTGAAGGTATGGCTGGTATGAGGGGTTTCGTTTATGCGGCAATGGATGGGTTATTTGGTGAGTGTTTCAGTGATGGTGGAGTAGGGTAGGAGAGAAGATTATTTGTTTTCTTCTTGCTTTTTTTTGTCTTGGTCGTGTGAACTAGGTAGGCAAGGGTGCTAATGCTTTGCAGAATTTCTTGTGATTTGTATGTATGTGCTAGGGTGTGAAAGGTTGGTTTAGGCTTCTTTTTATAGGCAAAGGCTAGGGTTTCTAAGGTTTGAATAGGAATGGATCAAGTAAATTTGGGGGGAATATTTTGATTAGTGTCTCACAAGGAAAAATCTTCTTAAGTTAGGGAGGAGATTTGGTTTGATTGGGAAGGTCATATTTGATTTTTTTTGATTAGGTATGTGAATTATTTAAATTGGATGTAATTTATTTAATTTAGGAATGATATTATTTTAATTTGTGACTTGTTTTTTAAATGTTTTAATTATTTTTGGGTGGGTTTTGGTGGGCTAATTGGGCTTGGGCGTGAGGCTAGCAACAAAACCAGAAGTACTGACACCGTTCGAACACAGATTCGAACACTGCACGAACGCCCACAATCTCCCTGACGTTCGAACGTTTTCACGAACGCAACACGAACGAAAGCAGTGAACATGTGAATTGAATCCGATGACATACTTATTCTGAATTTCCCCTTCCTACATTCGTTACCCGCGACTTTCGCAACCTAAAGAGTAGTGCCTCCGTACGAGACTCATCATCGGGACTTATATGCAAAATACAGTGCCTACAGTCGCCCCCACTTTGATGGGACTTGTGCAGTATGTGACAATGACAATCCTATCAAAGTTATGCAATGCATTTTTACTTACCTGGCTCGCCAGCTGCCACTTGACTCGCCTGTTGCTTTGAGTTGAGTTGATTTGGTGGTCCATTTTCGAATTGTGCTCCATTTTTGGAGTGCCATTTTCGTCATCTGTCATGTGTGCTCCATTTTGGAGCGCCATTTTCGGCATTTGTTGTGTGTGCTCCATTTCAGAGTGCCATTTTCGGCATTTGTTGTGTGTGCTCCATTTTGGAGCGCCATTTTCGGCATCTGTTGTGTGTGCTCCATTTTGGAGCGCCATTTTCAGCATCTGCTGTGTATGAATGTGGCTTATTTTGAACCGTTACTTGATAGGATTGTCTTTGCCGCTACAAACCTGCGAGTACAAAACAAAAATTGCATGTTTGTGATATGTATGCATGTATGCATGGATATGTTTCCTATTCCGATGAGTTAGGCATTCCTTGGTCCATTTCCGAACCGTGCTTCATTTTCGGAGTGCCATTTTCGGCGTCTGATGTGATAGTTGTCCCTTTTTGAACTGTGCTCCATTTGGAGCACCATTTTCGGCGTCTGATGATGTATGGGCCTCGACCCTAGGACTCATCCCGGAACTATAACTGCTGATACAGTGGGTCCACGACCCTGGGACACATCCCAATAATTGGAACTGATGATGCAGGGGGCCATCGACCCTGTGACGCATCCCAATAACTGCAACCGACAACGGGGGCCTCGACCCTGGGACGAATCCCAATACTGCTGACAATGTGGGTCACGACCCTGGGACGCATCCCCAAAACTGATGATGCAAGGGGCCAACGACCCTGGGACGTATCCCGATAACTGCAACCGACAACGGGGGCCTCGACCCTAGGACACATCCCGATAACGTTGACAATGTGGGTCCCGACCCTGGGACGAATCCCCAAAACTGCTGTGGGTGTGGGTGTGGGTGTGGGCCTCAACCCTGAGACTCATCTCCAAAACTGATACTGATGCTGATGTGGGCCTCGCCCCCGAGACTCATCCCCAAAACTGATATTGATGCTGATGTGGGCCTCGCCCCGGGACTCATCCCCAAAACTGATATTGATGCTGATGTGGGCCTCGACCCTGGGACTCTTCCCCAAACTGATATTGTTGCTGATGTGGGCCTCGACCCTGGGACTCATCCCCAAAACAGATACTGATGTGGCCTCGCCCCAGACTGATACTATGTGGGCCTCACCCCCAAACTGATACTGATGTGGGCCTCACCCCCAAACTGATGCTGATGTGGGCCTCGCCCCAGACTGATACCGATGTGGGCCTCGCCCCAGACTGATATTGATGTGGGCCTCGCCCCCAAACTGATACTGATTTGGGCCTTGCCCCAGACTGATACTGATGTGGGCCTCGCCCCACACTGATACTGATGTGGGCCTCGCCCCCAGACTGATACTGGTGTGGGCCTCGCCCCCCTGTGATTCATTCCTGAAAATTGCTGACACTGTACTATTGCTGCTTCTGGTTGGCTTTCATTTGACGCTTTCTCTTTTTCTTCGTTGAAATCTGTGAATACAAACAAAACAAAAACACAACAAAACAAAAGAATGCGATTGCGTTAGGTGTATGCATGCATGCATGAATAAGTTTCCTATTCTGTTGGGTTAGGTCTTCTGCCAGTTCTTCTCTTGGTGACTGCTCAGTTTTCTCTTCTTCAGGCAAAATACTGCTTCAATATGTCTACGTTGATCGGCTCAGTGAACTCATTCTCTTCTAAATCTGACAGTCTCACTGCCCCATTTTCCAATTTCTGAATGACTATCCTGTCTTTCTACTCGCTTCTTCCGAGGATTCCCCGTGTTCTAAACATCGCTGAGTATCATGCTTTTGTCAAATATACTCATGTTGCAGGTTTAAAGGAAGAGACTCAGGAAGTAAGCGAAATGAACGTCTTTATTATCATCAAGAAAAGGTTCGAACAAGTAGACAAAATCAATGTCTTAAAAATGCAAGATCAACTAAACTAGGAGGAACAGTTTCATCATTCGCAGCATTGCCTTCTTCATTGGCCTATGGTTCTCTACTGCTGTAGTTCCCTATCCCCATGAAAGAAACTGGGTGGTTGAGAGTTTGGAGGACAAAGCTTTCGGGCAGGCCGAAGTTGATCATATAGGTAGGCGGTGGGACAGAATGATAGTTCGGTAGGGGGTTCAGGTGTGTGTTGGGTTGTTCTTTCTCAGGATCGGGTATTTTATGGGCATCAATGAGGTTTTGGATTTCATGCCTAAGGCGGGTGCAGCTATCAGTTTCGTGGCCTCTCCTCTGATGGAAGTGACAATATAGGCTTAGGTCAAGGTTGGGTGGTATAGGATCTGGAAGTGGTTTAGGCTCTAAGGGTTTTAGGAGTCTTTGCGCCTTCAGCTTCTCAAGCACCTTAGATAAAAGCTTCCCCATGTTAGAGAAATGCCGGTTCCTGATGGCAGCAACCTCGGCAGTAGCGGGCTTGGTCTCAGAATGTTCCCCAAAAGTCCTTCTATTCTGGCCATAGAACTTTCTATTCTCCGCTTCTTCTTCTTCGGTGTCCATGACAGTCTCCCTCAACTGTCAAAAATCTGCAATCATGGAGGTCATCCTTCTCAACTTGCCATAAATAGAGGGCTTGGTGCCCTTGATGATCATTTTGATTTGGTCATTCTCTAAGGGCCGAGTCTGCATCTTTAGAAGCTGGCTTCTCCAGCGGTCTACATACTCCTTGAAACTTTCCTCCGGTTTCTGCTTGGTATTCTCCAAGTCGCGGAGCGACAAGTGGATCTCCAAATCTGTAACATACTGTTTCAGAAAAGCTTCTGCCAGTTCCCTCCAATCTTCCTTAACCTTTCTCTCAAGGCTATGGTACCACACTACGGGTGCCCCCTCAAGCGACATCCCGAACATCTTCTGAACTTGGCGCTGTGACAGGCCACTAAACTCATAACTGAAACATACTGTCGGAGATGGACCCCGGATCCACATTCCCGTTGAACTTGGCCATATCAGGCATCTTGAACTGAGCCGGCAGCTGTTCTTCAAAGGTCATTGCCTCATAATCTAGCAAATCTTCATGTTTGCCTCTCATTTTGCGGGTAACTGATTCTACCTGATCTCGGAGCTTCTGTAATTCGGCCTGTGACCCGGCTATTCTTCCCGCGGCATATTCGGCCATATCATCATCAAAACTCGGGATATCATCATTCAATCTAGTCGGAGGGTCTTCACACCTCTCATTCTCAGAGTTTCCCCCAGCACGGGGCACATCCATATTGGCCACAGCAGCGGTTAAGGCTTGCAACTGTTCAGTAACCTTGGTGAGATTGGTCTCCAACTGATCCATACAAGATGTTTCATTCTCTGATTCGCTCATGTTTGCTATTGTCCTTTTAACAAGTCTTCCTTTTTCCCTAACCCAACGGATATCTATGATGGCTCTTAAGACACAAGAGAATTAACATGATGTGTGTATGCATGAGATGCATGAGATACGTGCGATCTGTGGAACATATAATTCGGCCCATTGTCATTTTAAAGCTTCAATCATATTATTGCAAGTTGCAAACTTGTCCCATTTGAAAAGGCCCAACAGGTTTACACCTTTGCAATAACGTGGTTAAACAACTTCAAATGATAAAGAGCCTAAACACAGGATGGCCCATCGGCATTTCAGAAACTTTTAGCCCAATTGTCATAGGATACGAACTCTTCCTAGTTTAAATGGCCCAACAAGTTCGCAATTCTGACAAGAAGTCCAACTGAATCCAAATGGTGATGGTCCCCAAATACAAGCATAAAGAGATAATTCAAGCATAAAGCAATAATTTCTACAGAGCGGCCTATCGACATTTCAGAAGCTTTTGGCTCAATTGTCATAAGATACGAACTCGTCCCAGTTTAAATGGCCCAACAAGTTCGCATTTCTGACAAGAAGTCCAACTACATCCAAATGAGGATGGTCCATAAGCACAAGGAAATAGTTGCTATAGGTCATACAACTCCAGTCTACGTGTGGGTTTGTGGGAGTGTGGATAAAGACTCTCGTTGGCGAAGGATTGCCCACAACTAGGTCTCCCCACTCAAGGGTTCAAGCAACCAAGTGAGCGCACCTTTTTTATACCTTACGGTACGTGCCAACGAGTTATGGTGCGTGACTGACTGTCAAATGGATTTCCCGTTGTAGATTCCCCAGAGGGAGGGCGGAGCGAACTCTCTTAAAAACCCAAGCCTCTTAGGCTCTTATCGCTTGGTGACAGGAATAAACAACGAGTCCTCCAAATTAGTCCATCACGGTAGGCTACAAGTACATGATTATCTAGGTGCCTTCACAGCTTTTCCTTATAGAAAGGTAGTGAATGAGGGAAGACACTAAACCATTACCTTGCCTTAAAAGTTCCTTTGAATAAACCCCTTTAAACCCACGGTAAACACGGTTAATTAAAGCACAAATCACAATCATTACAAGGCATTATTTCGGGCCAATTCTCTATCCCCAGTGGAGTCGCCAGACTGTAGGACACAGATGTTGGACGACGCTGTTCCGGGCCCGCGGCCCGGTTGGGAGTACGGAGTAGCCCACGGGGGAACTAAACCGCACAAATAACATGGAGTCGCCACCCGGTGTGAACCGGGAAAATGATTTAAGGCCGCACTCACCCCTCGCAAGGGAAGACCTCAAACCGTTGGGTTCGGAATGGTGCCTTACTTATGCCACTTGTAATGATATGATTTGTGCAATAATTTAATCGAATCTAACAACATATATTTCCAAGGGTATTCTATTTCTAAGTTCACATGCATAGAAACAAAGCTCGTATCTACGTTTGCCTATAACCTATTTGCATATAACCTATGTCTAAGCTTGCATGCATAAAAGTAGATTGAAATAACGATGAACACATAATTTCACAAACGCATTACATTGATGATCATGGAAACGAAAATGGACAATGATTGTACAAGCATGCATATTAAATAGAGGCAATTAAGTGCATAAATATTGAAGAGAGCTAACTAAACATATGATGGGGAAGGGAATGACTAGGAGAACAAGCATGCATGAAACATGATAAAGGAATCTGTCCAGTGTGTGCGCGTTCGTGTAGCATTCGTAAACGTGTTCGAACGGTAAACAAAATGCAAGCGTTCGAGTAGCGTTTGATAACGCGTTCCAATGATAAACAGAATGTCCGTGTTCGTATAGCATTTGATAACACGTTCGAACAGGATGAGACCTGATGCATGATATAATAAAACGCATGAACATTCAAGTAGCGTTCGTAAACGCGTTCAAACGGTAAACAGAAGGTTCGCGTTCATATAACGTTTGAGAACGCGTTTGAACGGGACCAGACCTGATGCATGATAAGACAAAGAAAATACGTGCGCATTCGAGTAGAGTTAATAAACGCGTTCGAACGGTAAACAAAAGGTTCGTGTTCATATAGCGTTCGAGAATACGTTTGAACGGACAAGACCTGATGTATGATAAAACAAAGAAAACATATGCGCGTTCGAGTAGCGTTCGTAAACGCGTTCGAACGATAAACAGAAGGTTCGTGTTCGTATAGCGTTCGAGAACGCGTTCGAACGGGACAAGACCTGATGCATGATAGACGACGCAACACATACATAGATAAGCAAATCCATAATGTAGGACCTCGTGTGCCCGATGGAACACGTTTCATATTCAATCGGGTGCACCTCGTCCAACGCGGGAAAATATCATAGAAAAGGTAGCCTTTAGGCATTTCCCTCGAATAGATGACCTTTAATCCACCCTAGTTAGCCCATGCGCACAAGAATGCAATGCTTGAGTAAATAAAGCAATGATATGCAAAGGGTAAATGACATAATAAAAGGCGCGACAAAACATCATGGTAAAGGTAGCCTTCAGGCATTTCCCTCGAATAAAGGACCTTTGATCCACCCTAGTTAGCCCATGCGCATTATGTTACCATGCATATAAAATAAAGACAACAATAATATAGGACCTCGTATGCTCGATTAAACATATCTCACATTCAATCACACATACTCCGTCCGGCGCGGCAAAACATCATGGAAAAGGTAGCCTTTTAGGCGTTTAGATGACCTTTAATCCACCCTAGTTAGCCCATACACATTATGTTACCATGCATATAAAATAAAGACAACAATAATATAGGACCTCGTATGCTCGATTAAACATATCTCACATTCAATCACGCATACTCCGTCCGGCGCGGCAAAACATCGTGGAAAAGGTAGCCTTTTAGGCGTTTCCCTCGAATAGAGGACCTTTAATCCACCCTAGTTAGCCCATGCGCACTATATCATCATGCATAAATAAGCAACATGCAGAAAGCAATAGCATACTAACGACTAAATCATGCTTAAAAGATAAATAACATGCTAGCAATCCACTCATGCTCGAATACAAGATGGATGAAACAAAGTGTGTGAATCTCTCAAGTGATACATGGTATTGTATCCCGAGTGCAAACCGCAATACCGTCCATTCGGATTCGGCTACAGAATTTACGTCCGGGTTTCCATCCGATATACCACAAGAGAGAACACGCATTTCGTTCACCAGAATTCACATCATGCATCAACAAATGACTCTCATGCTATAATATATTAAAATAAATAAAAAAACGAAGAACAATAAATAAAGAAGGTGCCCTCAGGTCTAACCTCAGTTGTGGTTTAGACATGTATCTAGTTCATGTCTTCATGAAATGATTATACTCCAGTCGACATGCATAATGATTCATATAATCACTTCAGTCGATAAACATGTATAAAGTGATAGCAGGTTTACTTTAGTCGACAAGCATGAGTGAATGTTTCATGTATTACTTTCAGTCGACATATATGCACGAGATTTTTGCAGACATTCCAGTCGACAAGCATGAGTGAATGTTTCATTTATTACTTTCAGTCGACATATATACACGAGGTTTATGCAGGTACATTCCAGTCGACAAACATGAGTGAATGTTTCATGTATTACTTTCAGTCGACATATATGCACGAGATTTTTGCAGACATTTTGGTTGACAAGCGTGAGTGAATATTTCATGTATTACTTTCAGTCAACATATATGCATGAGATTTTTGCAGACATTCCAGTAGACAAGCGTGAGTAAATTTTCATGTATTACTTTCAGTCGACATATATGCACGAGATTTGTGCAGGTACATTCCAGTTGACAAACATGAGAATGATTCATGTTATTATTCCATACGACATGTATATGTAAGATGATTGCAGGTACATTCCAGACGACAAGCATGATAGAATGTTTTGAGTTATTATTCTCCAACCGACATGCATATGTGAGGTATATGTTTCGTTCGCACAATGAAGGTGGTTGTCATACACATTGTTATCAACATTACTAGGTATGACTTACACTATTACATATCTCCCACTCGACATCAGTGAGGCTTTAAATTTGTAATATATATCCCAATCGACATTGCTATATATATTGCTTGATGAAGTGTCGGTCAGTAACTGCATGAATGTAGCTTGGGAATTGTTATAGTTACTACACTTGCATGATTTGAGACATGATTGTCGACATCATCTATCATGTAGCTTGGGAATTATTAATCACAACAAATGTATGACTTGAGATATGATATGAAACCTAGTCGACATAATCTAGCATGTAGTTTGGGAATTGTTATTTTACCATGCTTGCGTGATCTGAGACATGATATGAATCCTATTCGACATTATCTAGTATGTAGTTTGGGAATTATCATCATTACTACTTCACATGTGTGACTTGAGACTTGATATACATCTCATACGACATCTACACGCCCAAAGCTTGGAATTTGTTGGTGACTTCATCCGAAACTATAGCCATATATCCTGACCTTCATCAGGTTCAGTCGACTGGGAACAATCCTCATTGTCTCATGTAGAGTCAAGTTCAAGACCTGGCCTTCATCTGGTCCAGACGATAATTATAAACTCTCTGGTATTTGGACCTGTAGTATGGGAATTATCCTGACCTTCATCAGGTTCAGTCGACTGGGAACAATCCTCATTGGCTCATGTAGAGTCAAGTTCAAGACCTGGCCTTCATCTAGTCCCGATGACAATTATAGACTCCCCTGGTCTTTGGACCTGTAGTATGAGGATTATTCTGTCCTTCATCTGGCTCAGTCGACTGGGAACATTCCCCATTAGCTTATACAGAGTTAATCTGAGACCTGACCCTTAAATGGTTCAGCTGTCTGGGAACAATCCCCATTGGCTCATGTAGAGTCAAGTTCAAGACATGGTCTTCATCTGGTCCAGACGACAATTATAGACTCCCATGGTCTTTGGACCCGTAGTATGGGGATTATCCTAATCTTCATCTGGCTCAGTCGACTGGGAACATTCCCCATTAGCTTATACATAGTTAATCTGAGACCTGACCCTTAAATGGTTCAGCTAACTGGGAACATTCCCCACGTCTTTGTAGAGTTAAGTTGAAGCTTTACATATCAAAATGCATCCCAAGTGATACACGTGACAAATTACTCTCCAAGTCAAAGACTCTTTGACTTAAAGAGTAGGGAACAAACTGTACGGGCTAAATTTGGACCCAAAGGTAAAACCGTCTATTCATCTCAAACCCAGTACCAAGAAAAAGCCCAAAGACATTGACCCGGCCCATAAAATTTATACATTATTAAACTAAGACAAAACCATCATCTTAATGACAAACTACTTTTCCAACAATATCAACTTCACATGCAAATTATTTTCCCCTCACTGGAAGCAGAGACATTGAGCATGTTACCGGCCCCTCTTTGTTAATTATAGCTACAAAGCCAGCCCAAAAGGTGATATCATTAATCCTATAAATGGAAACATAATTCAGAGCAGAGGATTCATTCAAGTGTGAGCTCTAAAACTTGAGCTTTCAAAAACTTCCTACTCACGAAACACCGGCCACCGCCCTCACGACAACCCAAAGAAAGATAAGGTAAAACAAACCTTACTTTCACATTTTACTTATTTCCTACTCATTTCATACTACTGACTTGAGCGTCGGAGTGCCCACGGCACCCACCACACCGGTGGGTAGTATACTCTGTTGGAGTTTACTAAGGTCCCAATGATCAATAAACAAGCATGAACATGTGTGAATACAATCGAGAAAGTCGCGGAATACTCACATCGATCGGTTGAGTGACGCTTTGACGAACAAAAAATTCACTTTCTGCTCACTGGTACAATCGGCAGTGGCAGTGAAGATGTCCTCCATTTTCGGCCATTCTTGGTCCTTCGTCAAGCTCCAAGCTTCGTCGAACGATTCCCGGCTCATGGGTGGACTTCCCTATCACCTTCGCATGTCTCTCGGAGTGCTAGCTCTTATGATTTTTGCCATAAAAATCATACACTTGCTTCACATTTCTCCTTGTGTCTCTCGGCAAATGGCTGCCAAGAACAGAAGAAAAACACAAAGCCCAAAGGGCGTGAGATGAAGAAGAGAATGGAGGAGAGAGAGATAATGTGTTAATTAAAATTGGTAATGTGATTTCTAAAATCAATTACCAAAATATTTGCTTTAAAAAAGTCCAACAATAAAGCTATCAACCACCACCATCAATCAATCAATCAATCAATCACATCAATCAATCAAATTGTCACATCACTCAAAGTGACATGATTTGACATTTGATGTGACTAGCGATTTGACGCTTGATTTGACTTGCTTGCGCACTCAAATTCGAAATACGAATGCGCTAGCAAACAATCCCGGGCTCGGGTTCGCTAATTCCAAATTAACGAATTTTTCGTTGCGACGTAATTAAATGATTACGCCTAGCGAAGTCACTATTCACATCGCTAAAGAATTAATTCTAAATTAAATCGTTCGCCCGAATTAAAATCTAATTTTAATTCCGCGTCGAAATCCAATTTCGTTTAATATATCGAATATATTAATTTATCGATTAATTCCAAATTAATCGTTTTCTCTCTTTAAATATAATATTTTATCCCAGATAAAATATCTCCGCAATTAATCCTATATTAATTTTCTCTTTCATCTAATTAATCCCAGATTAATTAAAAGTGTGAGTCATACGTATCATCGGGAAGTCTACCGTGAGATTGGCCCGATACGTCGGACAGTAAAATTCTCGTTGGACAGAACAGCACTCGTCCGGACTATACCGACTTAAGCACACGTACTACGTTTATACGAGCTTACACGATATACAAGGTTGGCTTCTAGCAAAGCGCCATGCCTACCCAATTCTCCAGAAATATCCTTACATGAATAAAAGGATCTATATCAGGCGTAGTATACGTGGTATTGTGTATTTCGATCCGTATCGGAAGATCACATGCAAGGCTGGGGCTGGTAAAATGTCTGCCCCGTACGAAGCATATATCGAATTACGAGCAACTAGTCTCTTTAATATCGGATAATCATGACCAAGTCATAGTATATCCCGACTGTTGGCAACCTTTAAAGAACCAGTTCTGTATCCCTACGGGATCATCATCTCCATATGACTGGAGTGACACTTCCGTCTTGACATCACACTCAACACACTACGATTCTCAATATACCCAGCATTGGCGTACACAGAACTGTTTAAAGCCCTGGATGACCGCAACCAAAGTATATTGATTGTCGCAAGTATTAGCGGTGCAAGTCTCAGGTTAAGACCAAATACACCTACCCTGATTTCGGACTTCCATAGACATATAGTCATACTACCAATGGAATTCCGAGGGGGTCTATCCAGAGCAAAGCTGTTTCCCGTACCATCGGTAAAACACAACAACCTCCTATTACACTTGCATTAGTATCATCATACCCAAATATATGAGAACTATGATGTTGGCCCTCACAACGCGCACAAGTGTAATACTAGTCTTTTACGCATTCATCGATGTCCAATCTCGATAATGCTCTGACTAGGGATATTTAATGATTTATCCTTCGTGGATTGATACTGTCTCATATCATTCTCAATCCATGAACAAATCACAGGGACCTTCTATCATTATACATCTAGGTGATCTAATCACAAATGATAAGAGTGCAATCTCCTTTGTCACATAGTTAATTTGTACAACAACACCATGATCTGTACAAATAGTGACGCCATGGGTCATAATTGTCCAACAATCTCCCACTTGGCCTATAGCCAGTCACTCGAGTGTCTGACACTCGAACTATGTACGGTTGGCTCAAACTGTTGAGAAAAGGCTTTCGTCGGCGGATTTTCATGATTATCGTCTGATGCGATTTATACGATCATCACATCGCCACGATGTATGATCCGAACGATCAGATGAATATCGAAGTATATATCTGGATCGTTGATGATACCATTAATTCTTTAGCCTGTGCTGATGTCTAGCTCAGCTGCTAACTGAACTATATCTAATCTAATTAGATTTTTTATCGACCCAAATGGCTTCTATTGCCGCCTCAGCTGCGGAAATAACCCACATTTGTTGTTTATTCGGTAACAGTATCTTGCTTGGAAGATTTCCAGCTCACTGTTCCGTTATTCAAACTGTATAGTACCGTTTGCGACTTTTAGTCGTCTTTATCGGTTATGAAACTTGCAGTAGTGATCTCAGTCACTTCAAGTTCTCCTTCTCCATAGTTTAAGACAGCATCCGTAGATCTCTAAGAAACTAAGGATGTTCTTAACATCAATCCAGTGACTATCACTTGGATTGTCCTGATTGTGAATCCATATGCTCAAAGCGTATGAAACACCAGGTCGCATACGTTTTTCAATGTACGATTTCTCAGAGATTTTCTCGAAAGCCAAGCTTTCACCGATTGTATTTTATTGGAATATCATTTCCAAGAAATGACATATATTATCATTATTTTATAGGACAGCCACTGTCAGTGCGCTCCCACTAACCCTCTTATATACACAAGAATCATTTCGTTTTGAATTAAATCATAAACTATTATGATTACATCAAAACGATAATTCCAAGAACTAATGCTTGCTTCAATCCAAACATGGATCGAATAACCTGCAAACCTTGTTTGCTAGTTATGTACGACAAAACCGACAGGATGTTGTAAACATCCTCCGAAAGGTTTCCTTTTCAGGAAAGCGATTTTCCCGTTCAGCTATCATATTTCATAAATGAAACATGCAGCGTTAGCAAGCATTATCCAAATGGATTTACCGTGGCAACAGGTAAAAGGTTAATCGTAATCAACACAATGTTGATAACGATACCTTTTCCGCTAAAAGCCTAGCTTTATACGTTGGTATGTTGCCTTTCCATGTATGTCTTCCTTGAAGACTTATATAGTACCAATAGCACAATGCCTTGCGGTACATCAACTAGTATCCAAACTTGGTTGATATACATGGAATCCATTTCGGACTCATGACACTTTGTCATAATAGGGAGTCGATACCTTGTATCACTTCCTCATACGTAGTCAGTTGGTATTCCTCAATAAGATAGACATCTTTATGAGGTGAGATCAGAAACCCATACCCCAGGTTGTTTTTTGACTCTCTCCAACATACGCGGTTCTTGTGTATTCGAAGATAATGGTATAGTTTCATCCTTGATGAACTATTTGTGTTCCATTAGGATTCGGTGCCTGGAACAGTATCACTCCGATTTTCATCGAGTTTTACTATCCTCCCACTTACCACTGCATATCGGTATTCCTCTTAGGAAACCGCATGGTGAGCAACAATCTAATGTTCTCTTGTGAGTTGTATAAGTACAATACTTATGGTATCCCTAGGATAACCTACAATTGGCACTTATCCATTTGGGTTTTAGTTTGGTATCATCCAAACATATGCCTAGCATACCCAAATTATCAGGAATGAGAAACCCGTTTCTTTCCCGTTCATATCTAATATGATATCTGTCAAACAGATTTTATGGAACCTTATTCTAAATAAGTTTGCACTGTTTATGCTTATCCGTTGAAGGAAATGGTAGCTCAGAGCGACTCATGATTAACCTTATCATGTCCAACAAAATTCGGTTTATCAGTTCGGACACACCGTAAAAATGACGTGTTCCGGGAGGAGTCCTCATTGAAAGAATACTATACTCTTTCAAGTATATTAGAAACTTATTTCTTAAGTATTTTCCATTACGGTCTTACCGTGACGGTTTAATATTTTTGCCGATCTATTTGTCTATTTCGTGTCGAAACTTTAAAAGTTTCTGATTTGTGTTCTTCAAAAGAAACACATAACCATAACGAGATGCCACATCCATAAAGGTCACGAAATATTCATATCCACCTCTAGCTTAGCTAGACATGGGCCCACTTGCTTCACTATGAACTAGGGCTAACAGATTGGTGGCATTTGCATTTTTACCAAGTAAAGGTGTTTTAGGCACTTTGCATAATAAACTAGATTCGTAGACTTTATTTGAATAAGATCAAATCGATCCTAGTACCCACTCTTCAAAAGTGTGGATATACGATTCTTGTTTAATTTTGTCCCACAACAATGCCACAATTAAGTTTCTTCTGATCAAATCAGTTTGAGCTATTTGTTTGTCATTTTATACGTTTGAGATTTATTTATATTCAAAATATAAATTCTGTTATTCACATCTAATGTGTTTATCTCAATATCATCTTTATATAATAAAACACTTTAGTGTTCTAGAATATAAAGGTTCACCCGCAGCGGGTTAAACACTGATATAGAGATAATGTATCTAGTCAAACTAGTTACATTATAACAGTTTCCAATTTAGGTACACACCCGAAGGTAGTTCCTAAACTTAGGTATCTACGGTTAAAACAACGACTTTCGTCCCGTTTCCAATTCGCAGATTAATCTCAATTGAAGTCAGTATCCTGCTCATAGCAGATTCTGAACATCAATATATATTTATATCACACTAAGTATTTAAAATCCAATTTTAATACTAGTAGTGAATATATTTATGACAAACATATTTGAAGTCAGAGCCTTGCTCGTCTTCAATTCCTTCATGTCTGCTTTGTCCAAACGGCAGTCACGCTTCCGCGATCCCGTTTGCCACATTTAGGCAGACATTTTGGGATATGTCATTTTTCTTCCCAGAAGATTATAATGATTTTGCCTTTGCCCTTTTCAATACTCCAGAAGCCTTTGGCCAAGCCTTGGCCTTCTAGAATATCGAAGTAAGGTGCGCCTTGCGCTACTTGCCTAATTGCAAACTTTGACTTTGTCTCCTTGAGAATAGTCATTAACCTCCAAGAGTTATTATTGCAATTTAGTACTTCTAAAATCTAGCATAGATTTATGAAGATCCTTCAATTTCATTATCATACTTTAAGGATCTAATCCTTAGTTCTGATTCAGAAATTAAGGAGTCTATTGCGACAAGCTTAATGGATTAAGCACTTAAGTTATCATTACATGAATCTTCCAAAGATCATGCTCTACTATTGCTTAACTCCGGGCTTAGGCCTAATATGTTATTTTATCAAATAAAGTAACTTATTAGTTTCCAGGACCATCCTGAAATTATTCCCAATTTTGAAAATTAAACCATTTAAATACATTTTCCCTAGGATTATGTTTTAAATGTCAATCTTTCAATTTTATCTTGATTTTAATAGTCCAACTATTTAATCAACGATTTAGGTACTATTTATTATAATGATTACAATAGTCCAACTATTTAATCAACTATAATTTAATAGATTAAAATCAATTATATTGATTACTATAATCCAATTATAAAATCAACTATAAATGAATAGTTTGAATATAGTAGTCAACTATTTATTAAAAAACACATTTAAATATTAGTCCAACTAACATTTAATTTATATGACGAATGATATTTGATTGAGCGCGTATGGCAAGTAATTAAACGAATATTGCAAATTCAATTCTTGCCTCCCACTATTTTTCGGCGAGCCTCTAACCCTCTGTCGAGTACTCGGGAAACCGTGTTTCCTAGTGGGCTAGGATCCCGTTAAATATCACACAATCTTGACTTTGGCCAACAAATTGTATGATAATTAACTAGGTAGATCTCTAAGATCGATTGGATCCAATCCAATTCCTAGATCCGTAGGGGGACATCCAAGTCCGAAACATATATCTTATATATGCCAATACATCCAATGTATTACCTAACCTTTTTCCTCTGAATCAACTAAGCTTGGCTTTGGCTTTGGCACAACAAACTTAGTGATCCAGTTAAGCGCGACCCATTGACCATGGAAAGCTTCGTAATCAATGTCGATGGACAAGAAGTGGTCTTGACTTTGGCCAACAAACCACAACTTGGACAAGACACCAATATGGAACAAAGCTCTCGTGATTCAAACACATCCTCGACGGACAAAGGCCTTGACTTTGGCCAACAAGCCAATGCCAGTCTCGGATCTTGAGTGAGAATCACTCAATGGAAGGAAAAACGTTAATATTTGTGAGGGTTTTTCGCGTGCAAATTGGCAACCAATTTATTATCTTTGTTAAGGTCTCATCATCATACACCCTTAAACATGCATTCTAAACACATAATAAAGCGCGTATAAATAAATAATAATGATATGCGGATGGATACTTTACACAATGATCCTAGATCAAATCTCTCCTTTTCTCTCTCCCGCTAGCAGATGTATTACTTCTACCCGTTACACTACACTTCTAAAGAAACCTCATTTACATTGAGGGGAATATGTGAGAAGAAAATACAAAGAATAAAGAGGTAATAAGGCTGGACACGCAGGTCCAATTAATAAATTCCAATTTATTACAACAATTTCTAAAATTGCCCCCACCCATCTAATATCCATTCGATATCATTATTCATGCATCGCAACCATGTATTCACACAAGCATGTTATCAATCAATCTAATCAAATTAATTAATCTGATAATTAGTGATCATCCAATGTTCAAACAACAATTTGATTTTGCTCGAGTCAAACTCGTTTTGCGAATAAGTACTCAAAGTACGAATTCATGAATTAAATTAAACTACACAATTAAATCCAATTCAATTTGTATTTAATTCTAATTCGCTATTTAATTCCAAATTAAATATCACACTTTATTAAAAACCTTTACGACTTAAATTCCAAATTTAATCGTTACGGGTCTCAAAGCCCGATTAACGTCCAACGTCAATTTAATTAAAGTCCAATGGGCTTTTAATTAATTTCTTAAGGCGTGGGCTTTTGGTCAACTCGGGTCAAACCGAATAACCAAAATCCAATCCGGGAGTTACCCCATAAGCCCAGAAATCAATCTTGGCCCATTAGGCCCAATTAAACTTTAAAGGTCCATTAGTTGCATTTGGGCTTTATGGAAGCGGTTTTGGGCCCAATTGGATCCAATCCATTTGGCATAAACCTAACTTAGTACAACCAAGCCCAATAAGCCCAATAACAACTTTCAAGCCCAATTTCACAAAATAGGCCCAAATCAATTAAATCACAAATAGTGTCCAACACAATTTCATCAAAAATCAAACCCATTCATGCTTCTTTATATCTCGCCAATATTGGGGATTTTATGTCCGATTCGAATTCAATCCAATTAATTCCACAATCGCCATTAAATCATATTCTCGAATGATTTCCAACACATCCAATGATCAAAAATCAAAAATCACCAAGACAAAATAGGGCATTATTTTCGGCCAACACCAAAAATTGGGGAAATTTGTTCCAAACACAATTTCAAGAAATTGATCCAATCAATCCTCAATTCAAACACATTTAAGCATACTAATTCATCCAATTTCATTAATCATGCTCAAATCAAGTTTACAAATATACCCAAATTTTAAGCCCTAAACTTTTTCATGCTTTTCCTTGCTCATGATACGATTGTTGGAGTTTACTAAGGTCCCAAGGATCAATAAACAAGCATGAACATGTGTGAATAAATCGAGAAAGTCGCGGAATACTCACATCGATCGGTTGAGCGGCGCTTTGACGAACAAAAAATTAACTTTCTGCTCACTGGTACAATCGGCAGTGGCAGTGAAGATGTCCTCAATTTTCGGCCATTCTTGGTCATTCGTCAAGCTCCAAGCTTCGTCGAACGATTCTCGGCTCATGGGTGGACTTCCCTATCACCTTCGCATGTCTCTCGGAGTGCTAGCTCTTATGATTTTTGCTACAAAAATCAAACACTTGCTTCCCATTTCTCATTGTGTCTCTCGGCAAAGGGCTGCCAAGAACAGAAGAAAAACACAGCCCAAAGGGCATGAGATGAAGAAGAGAATGGAGGAGAGAGAGAGATAAATGTGTTAATTAAAATTGGTAATGATTTCTAAAATCATATACCAAATATTTGCTTTAAAAAAGTCAAACAATTAAAGCTATCAACCACCACCATCAATCAATCAATCACATCAATCAATCAAATTGTCACATCACTCAAAGTGATATGATTTGACGTTTGATGTGACTAGTGATTTGACGCTTGATTTGACTTACGTGCGCACTCAAATTCGAAATTCGAATGCGCTAGCAAACAATCCCGGGCTCGGGTTCGCTAATTCCAAATTAACGAATTTTCCGTTGCGACGTAATTAAATGATTACGCCTAGCGAAGTCACTATTCACGTCGCTAACGAATTAATTCTAAATTAACTCGTTCGCCCGAATTAAAATCTAATTTTAATTCTGCGTCGAAATTCAATTTCGTTTAATATATCGAATATATAAATTTATCGATTAATTCCAAATTAATCGTTTTCTCTCTTTAGATAATATTTTATCCCAGATAAAATATCTCCGTAATTAATCCCAGATTAATTTTCTCTATCATCTAATTAATCCCAGATTAATTAAAAGTGTGAGTCATACGTCATCGGTGAATCTTTGGGAAGCGACCCATGAGATCCCCGGATATGTTGGCAGTAAATTCGGTCGTCGGACTATCCGAACACGTAAGTACCTCGTACTACGTTTATACCGATTTACAAGACAAGGTTGGCTTCTAGCAAAGCGCCATGCCTACCCAATTCTCCAGAAATATCCTTACAGGAATAAAGGATCTATATCAGACATAGTATACGTAGTATTGTGTATTTCGATCCAATATCGGAAGATCACATGCAAGGCCTGGGGCTGGTACAATGTCTACCCCGTACGAATCATATATCGGATTACGAGCAACTAGTCTCTTTAATATCGGATAATCATGACCAAGTCATATTATCCCGACTGTTGCAACCTTTTTAGAGAACTAGTTCTGTATCCCTACGCGATCATCATCTTCATATGACTGGAGTGACACTTCCGTCTTGACATCACACCCAACACACTACGATTCTCAATATACCCAGCATTGGCGTACACAGAACCTGTTAAAGCCCTGGACGACCGCAACCAAAGTATATTGATTGTCGCAAGTATTAGCGGTGCAAGTCTCAGGTTAAGACCAAATACACCTACCCTGATTTCAGACTTCCATAGACACATAATCATACTACCAATGGAATTATGAGGGGTTCTATCCAGAGCGAAGCTGTTTCCCGTACCATCGGTAAAACACAACCTCCTATTACACTTGTATGAGTATCATATACCCAAATATATGAGAACTTTGCCGTTATGCCATCACAACACGCACAAGTGTAATACTAGTCTTTTACGCATTCATCGATGTCCAATCTCGATAATGCTCTGACTAGGGATATTTAATGATTTATCTTTCGTGGATTGATACTGTCTCATATCATTCTCAATCTATGAACAAATCAAAGGGACCTCCTATCATTTATACATCTAGGTGATCTAATCACAAATGATAAGAGTGCAATCTCCTTTGTCACATAGTTAATTTGTACAACAACACCATGATCTGTACAAATAGTGACACCATAGGACATAATTGTCCATCAATCTCCCACTTGGCCTATAGCCAGTCACTCGAGTGTCTGACACCCGAACTATGTACGGTTGGCTCAAACTGTTGAGAAAAGGCTTTCGTCAGTGGATTTGCATGATTATCGTCTGATGCGATTTATACGATCATCACATCGCCACGATGTATGATCCGAACAAATCAGATGAATATCGAAGTATATATCTGGATCGTTGATGAGACCATTAATTCTTTAGCCTGTGATGACGCCTAGCTCAGCTGCTAACAGAACTATATCTAATCTAATTAGATTTGTTATCGACCCAAATGGCTTCTATTGCCGCCTCAGCTGCGGAAATAACCAGCATTTGTTGTTTATTCAGTAACAATATCTTGCTTGGAAGATTTCCAGCACACTGTTCCGTTATTCAAACTGTATAGTACCGTTTGCGACTTTTAGTCGTATTTATCGGTTAGGAAACTTGCAATAGTGATCCCAGTCACTTAAAGTTATCATTCTCCATAGTTTAAGACATCATCCGTAGATCTCTAAGATACTAACGGATGTTCTTAACATCAATCCAGTGACTATCACTTGGATTGTCCTGATTGTGAATCCATATGCTCAAAGTGTATGAAACATCAGGTCGCGTACATTTTTCAATGTACGATTTCTCAGAGATTTTCTCGAAAGCCAAGCTTTCACCGATTGTATTTTGTGGGAATATTATTTCAAAGAAATGACATATATTATCATTATTTTATAGGACATCCACTGTCAGTGCGCTCCCACTAACCCTCTTATATACACAAGAATCATTTCGTTTTGAATTAAATCATAAACTATTATGATTACATCAAAACGAAAATTCCAAGAACCTAATGCTTGCTACAATCCAAATATGGATCGATTAACCTGCAAACCTTGTTTGCTAGTTATGTTACGACAAAACTGACAGGATATTGTAAACATCCTCTGAAAGGTTTTCTTTTCAAGAAAGCGATTTTCCCGTTCAGCTATCATATTTCATAAATGAAACATGCAGCGTTAGCAAGCATTATCCAAATGGATTTACCGTGGCAACAGGTAAAAGGTTAAATCATAATCAACACAATGTTGATAACGATACATTTCCGCTAAAAGCCTAGCTTTATTCGTTGGTATGTTGCTTTCCATGTATGTCTTCCTTGAAGACTGATATAGTACCAACATGCACAATGCCTTGCGGTACATCAACTAGTATCCAAACTTGGTTGATATACATGGAATCCATTTCGGACTCATGACACTTTGTCATAATAGGGAGTCGATACCTTGTATCACTTTCTCATACGTAGTCAGTTGGTATTCCTCAATAAGATAGACATCTTTATGAGGTGAGATCAGAAACCCATACCCCAGGTTGTTTTCTGACTCTCTCCAACATACGCGGTTCTTGTGTATTCAAAGATTAATGGTATACTTTCATCCTTGATGAACTATTTGTGTTCCATTAGGATTCGGTGCCTGGAACAGTATCACTCATATTTTCATCGAGCTTTACTATCCTCCCACTTACCACTGCATATTAGCGGTGCAAGTCTCAGGTTAAGACCAAATACACCTACCTTGATTTTGGACTTCCATAGACACATAGTCATACTACCAATGGAATTCCGAGGGGTTCTATCCAGAACGAAGCTGTTTCCCGTACCATCGGTAAAACACAACCTCCTATTACACTTGCATGAGTATCATATACCCAAATATATGAGAACTATGCCATTGTGCCCTCACAACGCGCACAAGTGTAATACTAGTCTTTTACGCATTCATCGATGTCCAATCTCGATAATGCTCTGACTAGGGATATTTAATGATTTATCCTTCGTGGATTGATACTGTCTCATATCATTCTCAATCCAGGAACAAATCAAAGGGACCTCCTATCATTTATACATTTAGGTGATCTAATCACAAATGATAAGAGTGCAATCTCCTTTATCACATACTTAATTTGTACAACAACACCATGATTTGTACAAATAGTGACTCTATGGGTCATAATTGTCCAACATACTCCCGCTCACTTTACCTTTGTTTTGCAGGATCGCTAGTGCCCCCAACCTACAAATTCTCGATTGTGGACCTCGGCCAAACTCCAACATCAACAGTGTTCAAACCCAGCACCACTAGAACCTGAAAATTAGCAACATTGGTTACACGTTATGTTATTCTCCACCTAAATATCATGAGCTCATAAATAAAAACGCTTTCGAGTGAAAGGTTTTTGCCATTATCTTTTGAATTTTGGCCTATTGGCTCTTTTGCATTTGAGACTCATTTAATTTTTTTTTTTGTGTTACTAGGAGATAACACAAGGTCATCTAGTCAAATGTCACACTATCTAGTGAACGAAGTATGATAGAGATTAGACTGCCACTCCAAGAACTCATACATGCGACCAAGCCTGGACAATGATAAAAACGTGTATGTGAAGTGCAAGTACAAGATATACTAATGGTTTTTACCACACACACTTATACATATAGAGCATCAAGAAAAATAAAAGCATATTACACATGTATAAACATATATCCTACACACCAAGATCACATGCAACAAGTTTTTCATGCTCTAACAAGCCAAAAAAAATATTTTTGGTCTTTTTCATTTTATATTTTATTATTATTATTATTATTTTTCGTTTTTAACACCCAAAAAAATTTTAAAGACACACCATGGCTTGTCAATATCCAATATTACGTGGAGTTGTATCCTGAGTGCATATCATACTACCTTCTATTCGGAATTGACTATGAAATTTATGTCCGGGTTTCCATCCTATATACCAAGGAATATATAACAAAAACAAGACACACACACACCCATATGCAGTGAAAAGAAAATAAACATGCAGAAACATAAAACACACGCGCACACACATGCAATGGGAAGAAAATTGGAAATTCTAAGAAGAGTTACACCGAAATGCACTCTCATCATGCCTATCAAGGCATTCAAAAGTAGATGGGAAGTCATCTTACTTCCTCACCCAAACCTTTTTAAGAATCTATTTCACTTGAGTATTCACAGTCAACACAACAAGTTTCTCACTAATGATTTGTGTATGTTTAGCTAGTGCAGAAACTTGAAACACTAGATTTGAGGAATCAAATCTAGGTGACACAATCTTAGGCATTTTCTTATGTTTGTGCAGCATAAAGTACTTAGGCCTCATGTGTCCTGCCTTGCCACAGTGATGGAAAACATGCACAAACCTTGGATGAGAGCGATATTCACCCACAACACCTCTAGATCGAGGTTGGGTCACATGACGAGCAACATCATGAGGAATCACACGACTGCACTCAACATGCTTCTTGCCTAAGTCATGTTTAGAAGGGAGAAACACAGTTCTAGACGATGATGCCTTATCACAATTAGCCTCAAAGCTAATCCCTAAAATACGATCTAGTTTTTTATTCCTACTAGAAAATACAGACAATTGGGTTCTAGCATCTTCAAATTCAGTTTCTAAGGTTTCGATTCTATCAACTAGACCTCTATTCCTCTCCTCGAGGTCATCAATCATCACAAGGTTGTGTTTAAACTTAGCTTGAGCTTCTTTCTTTTCTAGCTCTACTTCCTTCAGCCTCTTATTGACCTCTATATTCTCCTTCTTAATAGCTAGACTCTCATTAAACAATTCAGCATAAGCTATCTGAAGACTATCCTCATCTACAAACTCATCGAGAAAGACTTCTGAATCAGCGTCATTAACATCATTCTCTTTCTCATCAGTCACACTAGTAACAAAAGACATATAGTTGCTCTTATTCTTAAGAGACTCATCAGATGTATAACCACCTTCTGAATCACTAAGGGAGGCTGCCATAACTCTCTTACCTTTAGCCTTAAGATATGTAAGGCACTCAGATCGAATATGTCCATAACCTTCACACTAATGACATTGGATACCTTGGGGTTTGCTACCTATATCCTCTCTAGACTCCCTTCTATTGTGCCTACTCTCTCTAGGCTCATCTTCCTTATCCCTATTATTGTTACAACCATTCTTCTTCAGCTTAAGAAATTTCTTAAACTTCTTTACAAATATGTCCAAATCATGATCCGTGAGGATATCATCATCATCGCTAGATGGATCATGAGCAACTTCCTTGTGGTATTCATGGCTATTGTTTTGGGCTTTCTATAGCCAGGAAGCTTCTTCTCATAAACTTGCAGCTTTCCTACGAGGTCTTCTAGTTTAAGCTGGTCGAGGTCATTACTTTCCTCGATGGCGGTGATCTTTGGTAGGAACTTATCAGGTAGGGATCTAAGGATTTTCCTTATATATTAGTAGGAATAGTCTCGCCTAGGTTAAAGTTTGAGTTAACGACATCATTAATCTCAACGTAGAACTCATCAAAGGTTTCATCATCTTTCATCTGAGCGACCTCAAACCTAGTAGCAAGATCTTGGAGTCTATTATTTTTAACTGACAGTGTACTCTCATGCACAGTCTGCAGGATGTCTCAAGAATCCTTGGCTATCTCACACATGAAAATTCTCATAAATTCTACCGAGCAAACAACACCATGAATGGCATTAATTGCCTTGCTATTCTTATTGCTAACGTTAAAATCATCTTTGGTCCAGGTCAGTTTGTCTTTAGGGGAAGAGACCCCATCAACTATAACCACATGAGGTTTCCACTTGTACTCTACTGTCATCCAGACCCTCTCATCTAAGGACTTAAGGAACGCTCTCATGCGAACCTTCCAATGTAAATACTTTGTCCCATCAAAGAATGAGGGACAGTTAAGAGGTTGACTTCTTTCCATAGTTAAATGGGTCAAGGATCGAGTTCAGGCTCTAATACCAATTAAAAGTTCATATTTAATCCAAGGTTCTGACCCTATGCGAAATATAACACAATAATCAAGACAAGTCATTGTTGGACAATTATGACCCATATCATCACTATTTGTAAAAGACATGGTGTTCTTTGTACAAATTAACTATGTGACAAAGGAAATTACTCTTTTATCATTTTGTAATTGGATTACTTGTATATATAAATGATAAAAGTCCATATGATTAGTACCAGATTAATAAGATATGAGACAATATTAATCCACGAAAGGTTTAATCATTAAATATCCCTAGTCGTAGTATTATCGAGACTGTACATCGATAATGTGAAATGGGCTAATATTACACTTATGCGCGTTATGGAAGCTTAACGGCATAGTTCTCATATATTTAAGTATTGGATACTTATGCAAGTGTGATAGGAGGTTCTGTTAGCCGTTGGACCGGGAACAACTTCACTCTAGATAGACCCCTCAGAGTCCCATTGGTATTATGACTATGTGTCTATGGGAATCCGAATCAGGGTAGGTGTATGTGGTCTTAACCTGAGACTTGCATCGCTAATACTTGCGACAATCAATATACTTTGGTTTTGGTCATCCGGGACTTTAACAGGTTCTGTGTACGCCTCTTCTGGGTATACTGAGAATCATAGTGTATTGGGTGTGATGTCAAGTTTGAAGTATCACTTCAGTCATATGGAGATGATGATCACGCAGAGATACAGAACTAGTACTCTTAAATGCTATAGCTATCGGGATAGTATGACTAGGTCATGATTATCCGATTACAGAGACTCGTTGCTAGTAATCCGATATATCCTTCGTATGAGGCAGACACAATTCCAGCCCCAGGCATAGCATGTGACATCAGATACTGTATCGTATTACGCAATACATAGTATACTACGCCTGATACAGATTATATATATTCCATGTTGAATATATTTCTGGAGAATTGGGTAGGCATGGTGCTTTGCTAGAAGCCAACCATGTCTTGTAAATCGGTAAGAACGTGGTACTAGGTACGCACGTGTTCGGATAGTCCGATGACCGTATTTGCTGCCAACATATCCATGAATCTCTTGGGTCGCTTCCCAAAGATTCACCGATGATATTTGACACGAACAGAATTAATCTGGGATTAATTACCAGAGATAAAATTAATATGGGATTAATTGCGGCAAGAATTAATTTGGGATTAATTCATCGAGAAGAGAGAACACGATTAATTTGGAATTAATCGGTAAAATAAATTTAATAGTTAAATTGGATTTTCTATTTAATTTATTTAATTGGGCTAAAATAATATATTGGATATATTAATTGAAATCGAATTTCAACACGGAATTAAAATTGGATTTTAATTCAAGCGTACGAATTAATTTGGAATTAATTTGTAAGCGACTTCCGTAATAATTTTGATGGGCATTATTATTTAATTAAATTGGATTTAATTATGTTGCGATAGAAAATTCGTTTAATCGGATTAAACAAAATCGGGCTCAAAGTCGTGTTGTGTGTGCCAACCAAATTTTGAATTTAAAGTGGTGGGACCCACTTTACTTACATCAACTTTGACAAGTGATGGAAGTGGTTGGCTTATTACAACTTTTTCCAACACAACCATTTAACTTTTTGAAAGTTAAAGTTTAGTTTTTAACTATTCATCTCCTTCTCTCTTTCATGCTGGCCGAAACCTTGCTCTCTTCCTTTGGAAATTTATTGCAAAATTTCAAGTAAGCTAGCACTTCAAGAGTTAAAAGACGGTGCTAGGGAAACTCACCTAAGAGTTTGGAACTCAAAAGGAGAGCTTGGAGCTTCTACATCCGAGGAGAAATTTCGAACTTCTCTACCGAGCAATGTAAGTAATTCCCGCAACTTATCTTGTAATATTCACACAATAATCACGCTTAGAGATCCCGTGGCATGTCTAGGACACTGACAGTCTTAATTACTGTTACTATAGATTTCTCAATAAGCACCCTTATTCTATGCAATGATAATATGATCTCAAATATTAAATCAATAACACGGGATAAAGCTGTAAATAAAATCAACACCACAAATCAACACAATAATTTTAGTGACGAAGTGGAAAACTCGTGCGAGTAAAAAAACCATTTTGGGTATCTCGGCTACCAGCCTGAAATCCACTATATGAGAAAGACTTACAACGATGATAAAAGACCTATGGCGGTAACTCCACCGACTCTAATACCTCTAGATGGCAAGAACTCAAAGAACTCCTCAAGCCCGCACACCACGGTTTTCTTCAGAACCTCTGAAGTCTCTGAGTGAATCAACTCTGCAGCTCTGAATGCTGGAACTCCGACTGCCAATTTTCCTCATTGAGAACTCTGAAGGGTTAGGAAGTTGGATTGTTGGTTTTGATGGTTTATCAAAGTTCTATATCACCAGGAAACACGAAGACAAGAGATTCAAAGAAGTCTTTAAGGTGATGAAAAGGAAGGTTGAAAAGCTATGAAGGTTTCCAGTTTTGAGAGAATATCTTTTCAACATTGGGAAGGTGGTTTAATGTTTATTTATATAGATAGGGTAAGAAGAGAGACTTCCCAATACCAAATTAGGTTAAAAACACGTCCAAAATAACTCAGATACGCACTGGCATTTGAACGCCACTCGAACGCGCCACGAACCCGTGCTCTCTGGAAATGTTCGTTCAAATGCTTACTTGAACGCACCACGAATGTTTGCTCTCTGGAATATTTCGTTCGAACGCTTACTCGAACGCACCACGAACGTTTGCTCTCTGGAATATTTCGTTTGAACCCAACAGTGAACGTGCCACTAACGCCACTCGTTCGAACGCTTCTACGAACACAGCACTAACGAATTTGATGCAACTTTGCCAAATACCAGTCCAATTGCTCCAAATACTTCAAGACTTATTACAACTCAATTGACTTGTTTTGTTATGGACATTGCTAATAAAAATAGAACTAACAGTTTATAAGTAAAAGATTCTTCAACTAGTTAGAATCCTTTTAAGTGAGTTTGAGCTCGTATCAAATATAAAACCGTGAGGGTCCACATGACTAAGTTGTTTGGCTAATATTTGAGCTACCAAAACAGATAATATCTAATTTGTTGAGTTGCATCTTACAAAGATAGGCATTCAAAATTTCGATATTATTAATTCGGAATTTGAAATGGTTTTTATTCTGACAATCCGTATCCTAATTTTGTCCCAACCTATTATCATTTCAAGCACAAAGTTTGACTACATTTTAGAGCATTCTAAAATTATTTTGAAACATTTTATTAAAAAAGTATTACATTCAGAATTAAAGGTTTTGAATGCTATTACAATCAAAGGAAGTACAGAAGAAGGGTAAAATTTATTTATGTAAACCATATGGTGGTTTCTTTTAAATGTCGGTAATGAGTTTCGGTGATAGATGTTACTTCACTCGTTAAAGAAATTAATTGCATGATAAGGATTCGATTTATAGATTGATGAAATCTATCTATATAGGTCCCCATAGGGTGTAGTTTAGTGATGTAAGATTCATGATTTTATCTTGAGGTCCTGAGTTCGAATTTAGGGAATGAGTTTATTATAAGAGTCTGGGACAGTCGATGGTTTTACATGCTCCGCTTAAGTTCAGAAGGGGTGATTTGGCGGGGGGTTTCCAACGATTCCAAAAAACCAAAAAAAAAAAAATAGGAAAGAAATCCATCTATATATTTATATTATAAAATACAATATTATGGGTGAAAGAGAATATAACGAATGATTATGATTAAATGAGATAATGTATACAAAGACATATGTTTATGTGGCTTCATGTGAGTCAGATCATTTCATTATAATCTAATAGCTAACATAGAATTTTTTCATTATAAAATCTATCTGAAAATGGCAATAGTAGATTACCAAACAAATCAAAAAACATAATCCTAAAATCTCTCTGAAAATGACAATGGTAAATCATGCGATAAATTGTGTAACACCGTGATGTAGGCACGTGCAATATCTAGTATATATATAAATTAAATATTTTCAAGACTTGCGGCATGTGACGATTTCATATTAAGGTTATAAAATTAAATTAGTAAATTATTGAATAAAAATACATATTACAATAAAAATACATATTATAATTTTATAAGAATTTTATTATAACAAGAAAACATATTAAACTATCATATTAAATAAAAAAAATACTATTAAATTATCTACAATTAATCTAATCTTTACAATTAATATTTTTTAACCATATACGTGGCACTTAATCTCTATAATTAACTTCTACAATTCATTTTTTATTATAAAATTATAAAATTAAAATATCTTTACAATTAATTTTATATTAAATAAAAAACTTATTACAATAAAAATACATATTATAATTTCATAAGAACTATATTATAATAAGAAAATATATTATACTATCCTATTAGAATTAAAAAACACTATTAAATTATAAAATTTAATTAATAAAACTATTAAATAAGAATCATATTATAACAAGAAAACATATTATACTATATGATTAATTTTTGAATAATATCACAGATTATCCGGCAAAGAATATATATAGTATAATAAAATAAGAAGATATAGTATAATCTTCTATTAAAATAAAAAATATGTGTGATACCGAATCTCAATAATTAATATTTTTTTATTAAATTATAAAATTAAAATAATAAATTATTAAAAGAAAAAACCAATTGCAATACAAAAATATAATCTCACATAAATAGTAGTGGCCCACAAAACCTAGTCAATTTTTTTGATAAAACTGATAAGCTCTTAAACATTTACAAGATCAATACCTCAAATATATGTTTAACACGTACAAAATACGAAGTATGTGCTAATATAATTAGGAACAAAACAATTCAAATTAAAATCTATAAATACCCTATTGAATACCACATACGTGAATCACCTTTTTAAAACAAAGAGTTGGTTGATTTTGATTTTTATTAATAAAAGTTAAAATTATTCTCCATGTGGCCTAAGTTTCAAAACTCTAAAATAATTCTCTTTCTTTTTTTTTTAAGATAGCAATAAAGAAAAGATACATGCAAAATCTTGGATTTGAGAAATCCACCATCCTTAATTCGCCGCTTTGTGTATCGTTGGAGGCCAAATATTTGGGTGGTTTTGAAGATTATACAAAAAGCGATTCGAGAATTATTTCAAACTTCACTGGCGATAAAGACTTAATGTAAGATCTTTATATATGATTGTTATTATATTCAATATCATTAAGCATGTAAATTATTATGATCTTCAATTGAAATTTTACGTTTAAAAATATTAATATTTTAATATTAAATTATAAAATTAAAATAATAAATTATTAAAATAAAAAAATCTATTATAATAAAAAATATAATCTCCTATTAAAATAAGAAACCTAAATTATAGCCGTTCACAAAACCTAACAATTTTTTGGATTTCGGCTCTATTGTTATTTGTTATTTTATTTTTATGATTTTTATAAAATAATATTTTTTATGATTTTTTATTATTTGTTATTTGAGAACTGAGAGATAAACGAATGAGACATAAATATTACGTGTAAGTAAATCAATTGTCTTATGTAAACTATAAAACCGATAAGATTCGGAGCATTTACAATATCAATACATAAAATATATGCTCAACCCACACAAAGTGTGTGAGATCTATATTAGTATATATAAAAGTTAAATATTTTTATGTTTTCTCATCACATGACACCTAATATCTTATTTTTTTATTACTTATTATAATAGAGAAGATATAGTATAATTTTCTATTAAAATAATATATATATATATATATATATATATATGACACATAATCTCTAAAATTAATATTTTTATTATTAAATTATAAAAGTAAAATAAAAAATATATTATAATATAAAAATATGATCCCCTATTAAAATAAGAAACCTAAACAGTAACCGCCCACAAAACCTAGCTAATTTTTTGGATTTCGGGTTTATTATTATTTGTTATTTTATTTTTAATTTTTTTTAATTTTTTTTTATTTCATGATTTTTTTTTTATTTACCGTGGTTCAGGATGTAGAATGTGACCATTAGTTCTTGTACAGTGAATTAGAAATATTATTTGAGAAATGAAAGACAAACGAACGAGGCATAAATATTAAGCAAATCAATTATCTCATTTAGACTATAAAACCGACAAAATCCGGAATATTTACAAAATTAATATTTAAAATATATTTTCAATCCGCACAAAGTGCGGGCCTGTACTATATTTTATTTTATTTTTTTAAACAGGGCCTGCACTAATTAGAATAAAAGAAACTAGAGTTTAAGTTATAGGTGTTAATACGTATCATGTGGTAAATTAAGTTGGGGGATTTTATGACTATTTTTAAAAAAAATTAAAATATGGGTAATTAGAGTGGAAATAGCTCTATCTGTATTTAATAAATTAATCACTTATTATTTAATACTTATTTACAGACCCAATTTGTGTCTTTGGACAATTCACTTCTTTATTCCAATACCGATGTAATAAAAATGATTTTTTGTAATTGAATTATGGTGTTTAGAGTAGTTTTTAGATTGTAAATAGCTTCACTCTTAACTAAATTAGGCAATAATTTATTTAACTTAATTAAATATTGGGGCTTTTATTAAAAATCTAATTTGAATAGAATATTTCATTTTTAGCCCCACCAAACCTTAAATTTTGCATTTAATCATGGTGATGGTAAAATTATCAAAAGGAGAATAAAGCTAAAATAAAATTCCATACTTGGCCATTTATAAATTGGCGTCTAGCATCCCTAAAAATAACGTGATTGTATTAATATATAAATAAATTTTTTTTTTCTTTTTTACTTTCAATTTAAAAAATTAATATTTCTCAAAATATAATGTGTTTCATAAAAAAAATTACATATTATTAAGTTATAAATCATAAGCTTTAAAATAAATAACATCGTCGATATGCTTCAACCAAAAATAAAGTAAAAATTGTCATTATGTTAATAAAAGATTAATGATTTTAAATTAGTAATTTTTAAATACTCATTCATTCTTTATTCAGACTTCAAATCATAATCCGTAAAAACGTGCATACACTTAATATACATACATACAACTTTCGTGAACAAACAGTTTGAAAATTGTAATCAGTCTCAAAAGTAACTACATCACACATACGACATAGCCATAACGGCTTTCACAAAAAAAAAAAAAAAGAACTTATTTTTCTACTCGGACCTTTAATTTGTGATCCATAAGAACCCAAAAAAGTATATCGTAAAGGCCTATAACTCTACCGATGGAACCGAAGGGTAATTCCAAACGAGTGAAAGCTATTTTATAACATTGTCATCTACTCCCCATGCTCAAATGTAAAAACATGTTGATCAATACCATTTTTCTATATGGTGGGACTCAGATTTGATGGTTTGCAAGAATCATGCGGGATGAAAATCCCAAAGACTCAAAAGTAAGAGGAATATTAGAGAAATGACCCGACCCCGGTATGCAGTGAGGTACTCTCCCCGATGATGATTTCAGAGGATGAAGTAATTGTAGTTTTGACCTGACCATATTGAAGTGTGGATTAGGGGTGTTATGTGTTTTTCGGTACCCCGACCCGATGAGGTTTCCTTTGTGCAAATTGATGAACCTGACCCGAGGAGTTTTAAAGAAGCTACCCCGACCAGGTCAAAGCAGCATGACGTATGCCCTACCTGAAACGAAGTGCATCTAGAGGATAAATGATAAAAATAGTAAAGCAGCGATTCATATGAAGTCGTGAGTCCTATCAGCCACCATAAACTGGTGATGTGACATAACAACTGGCTCGTATGTTGTCAGAAAGTGTGGTTGAAGTGGTGACCAAAGGAGATAATGATGATTAAGTGATGTAGGGTGACATCAGGGTCAGTTATAAAGGGGTTTTGGGAACGTATAAGGGTTATAGTGACTTTAGAAGGGATTATGATTCATTTGGATTGTATTCTGACTATTGTAATTGTCGGGACGGTTGTGGGACCCCTAGGGTCAGATCGGTGCCCCTCGCAACGAAAATGGGTTTAACCCATGGATATCAAGTATTAGTGTAGTTTTAAATAATTTAATGAAATAATATATTCCATTACGAGTGTATAGGAAAAAAAAAGGACTGAATCAGAGTCCGGAAGCTTTAGAACGAAGAAAAATAAGTTTAAGTGTGTAGCGCGAGACACGCGCGCTACAATGCGCGTCGCACTATGCACGTATTGCGCAGTCAAGAAGCAATTTTTTTTTATTTGTTGAGCTGAAGGCAATTGGGTTCTTAACCCTAATTGCTTCCAACCTTCCTAAATACTTCCAAAAAAAACCCAAAATTAATTTTATCATCAACACATGTTATAGAATAAAAATCAAGTTTTTCAAACTATCAAATATTTTTATAAAAATATAAATTTATTTTAAATACGCACTTGCATAAATTTCGAATCCAAAACACAAAGCATATTAGAATCTCATAATGAAATGACTTATGAACAATTCTAGGTCACTCAAAGGTGGTCAAGTGATTCTAGAATGGTAGCCTTAGCTCTAAGCTATTATCTAGAGTTCCAAACTCTAATATTATGTCTATGTCTAACATAAATATTTTGACCCAATTACAAACATATTGTGTTTATACTTCCAAAGCATCCTAACACAATTAATTAGCATAATTTCAACATTATGAATCTAATACATAATTCATCATTATATGTCTCACTAATGAAAAACATAGCTTAGGAGAATATCAAAAATTACTTAGTAAGCTTGATACAAAGATCCAATCTCATTCTCCTTTGTTGAAATGGTTGGAGAACTTCCAAGGTTTAGCAAGCTTGACTCCAAGATCTAATCTTGATTCCAATGCTAGGAAACTTCACTCTAAGATCCAATCTTGATTTCTCCTTGTTGAAATGTTATAGAGATCTTCCAATGCTTCTCTAAACACTTCTCTAACTTAGGCTAATTTCTCTAATTCTTGCTTGTATTTAGATTTCTCAAGCTTTATTAAAATAATTATTCAAGCTTGCTATTTATAGCAAAACTTAGGTAATTTTTAATTAATAAAAGTTCTAATCAACTTTTATGTGGGCTTAATCTAATTTGTCCAAATATGTATAATTAGGTGTGACTGATCACCTTTGTCTACCACTTTGATTTAATCCAATTAAATAAAGACATAGTTTAATTAATGGATTAGTTACATGTCTTCACTTTGATTTAATCCAATTAAATCAAGCCAAAAAAACCTATAATTACATACTTGTAATTTCCATAATATCCTCAAATGGTATAGATAACTATGAAATTACGACAAAGCCTTTGTGTAAATATTGAATTAATCCAATTAATCCAATTAGGTCAAAAATAAATACTCAATGTTATCCAATAACACTTGATTATCTTAGTTGATAATTATAATATCAAATATTATCTTTTATCTAAATTAATCAGCTTGCCAAGTGCTCAACGAGTATACTTCATATTGTGACTCTCTAAGTTCAGACATGTTCGTCATATAAACCTAGCTAATATGTACGCAATTCAGCCACCTCCGAATTCGCGAAGAACACAAACGACCTTTCTGAATTATACAAGTCGAGGTCATCATATATGTTTATCAATCCCTCCGTCGTAGGCTATCCGAGTTGTTCTTAGGAAACATAGAATACACCGTTAAGTTTTCGAGGCGCACATCTCATGTCAACATGTCAACGATTCTTTTCAATTGATGCGATCCATCTTCGATGATCGACTTTGGGCAAAGTTTTTAAGAATCGTGACTTACTCACATGGATATCTAAACAACTTATGATACATATACGGGCCGACAAATTCTATCTTGATACACACTTGATTAACGAGTGCATCGGTCCACACCCAATAAACATCTAGATGCCAGATCATGAAAGGTTTCTGACATACATGACATCAAAGTGTGGAGGATCTCACACAAAATCAATGTTATCCTATAGTTAAAGGATTACATATGCTACTCGACTCGAGGAGATTCTTATTGACGGTGGTGTGTACATCCAACTATTACGAATCACTTGTAAGTCATTCAGTATTCGGTCCAACCAATACCCACATGTCTATAAGAGCTTTCTAAAACTCATGGTACATTAGGTTAAACCATTGAAACTCCAATTTCAATATACGATATGTGTTAGTCTTATAGGTTATAGAAATTCGACCGTATTCCAAAATCAACAACTATGGATATTTACTTTAAGAATAGTTTATAATAGTAATATTATCCTAATGTCGGACAACCTAGTGTCCAGTATTACTACATGACTATTCTAAGGTCGATGTCATTCTTAGCATATTTATATATCAATCTATCTAATATGCATACTGACATTACCATTAATAAGATATGAAATGAAAATGTAGTTATTTTATTAATAAATAATAAAATGTACAATATATTATTCGGATTGGCACTCCAAGCACCAACTCCAACAGTAATTTAAGAGCAAGAGTACTAAGAGAAACTAGAGATAAAGAGAGAAAATGTTTCGTATAACTGAACACATTGTGATAAGTAGATCAAACTAATCATTACTCAATGAGATATTTCTGTTGTATCTTATCTAATCCCCATATTATCAGCTCGGGTCGATATTCACCACGAGGCTAATAAAATATCCATTTTCCCTCGTAGATATAGGTTGGAGTCACTCTCTGCCAAACCACGTTGACTATTGACTCTGTGTCTGATTGTCTTTTGCAGTTTATGTGGTTCACACAACCAAAAAAATTCACTAATTGGGAGAGGTTTGTTTGAGGGGTGATTCCCAATCGACGTCAACAGTGCAAAAAACCGTCAACAGTCGACGCCATTTGTGAGGAACGGTATAAGAAGTAATATACACAACATAGCAATGACAAGAGATGGAAACCATAGAGTTGGGGAAGCATATGCAGAGCAGTGGATGTAAAATTTGGGAGAAGGCTTGAGATTAGAATGAGAGTGTGATAATGTTTTTTAGCAGATCAAATAGTACCTGACCGACCTCCACTTCTGGCTAAACCAAGTTCGGGACCGCGAGTGTTGGTGGTCAGGGAAAAATAGTGGATATGGGAAGGGTATGTAGACAGGTCGGTAAGTTCACAAAATTATGGGGTGGTATTTTCCTTAGTAGCGGGCACGATGCGAAGATAAGCTAGGCGTAGAGGAGAAATATTGTATGTCGGTTCAGGGTTCTCTGAACCACTGTTACAGATAATGGGATGTAATTCGACAACACGAGTTTTCAACCTGGTCGGGTGCCTATCATTTTGAATAGTTGGATGGCACCAGGCTCTATGGAATATTGGAATGTTGAGGAATTACTACCAGTAGAGCCTCTCTTTTAAAAGCTCATAAAGAGTTGTAAGACGGGCATGCGCATAATGGGCAGTTTTCTAGAATACAAATAAAACTTTTCTTTTGGTAATAACGACTTGTACTCATATAGGCTTGTTGATTATTTAAGTAAGAAATAATTGTTTGGTATTTTAAAGAAATACTTATCGATGAACAAAAAGCTTATGATTGCCAAAGATGTATGTCATGACGCGAGAAACGTGCTACCCATGGCATTCACAATCAACAATATCACGACATGGGAATCAGGACCCCCATAGATTTGCTTCCCTAGCACAAGAAAATATGCAATGTGTAGCATTGAAATGAATCCCTATGGCATTCATAAATTAAGTGCCAAGGGTCGGAACACAAGTATCTTGTGATTCCGGAGTGGTTATATGCCTCAATGGTCACTGTGATATATGAAGACGAGGTACATAGCATGTATGGTTGGAGGGCCTGCATGACTATTGTAGCCTCGGGGCAATCATAACACGAGGAGACAAAAAGACCCATGTGGCGTTTGACACCCCCATTTGAGGTACATAACACAGAAGGATGGAAGACTTCTGTGATGATTGTATGCCCGAGAAGATCATAACACATAAGGTTTGAGGGCCTGCATGGTGTTTGACTCCCTCATTTGAGGTGCATAGCGCATGAAAGTCCCTAGGCCCTCCGTGACGATTGTAGCCTTGAGGTCTGCATAGTATGGAGACTGATAATGCCCTCATGGCGTTTTCCACCTCCTACTGAGATCCACTGCCCAAGGGTAACATATGTCCTCAAATTGATTAGAGGTACATAACACGGAAGGTTGAAGGGCCTCCGTGACGATTATATCCTCAGGTTCTGCATAGGATATGGAGGGGTAATGTCATCCCCCTACTAGGATCCATAGCCTGAGGGTAACAAAGGTCATCAGGGTGATTGGATTGAGAGGTACATAACACGGAAGGTTGGAGTGCCTCTGTGACAATTATAGCCTTGGGGTCTGCATAGCTTGGGAAGGGATAATATTGTCATTGTGTTTGCCATCCCCTATTGGGATCCATAGGCCGAGGTTAATAGAGGTCATCAGGGTGATTGGATTGGGAGGTATATAGCACGGAAAGTTGAAGGGCCTCCGTGACGATTGTAGCCTCAATGGCTTGTTGGGATATATGCTCTATAGCTTCATGTAATGTAAACAAAATTATTTGTTATGAAATAAAAGATGCATTATTCATTTATCAAATATTTTGATTTAAACCGCATATTGTAAGTTATCTTGTTTACCCTTAATTACTTATGTACCTTCAGACTTAGTGTATGAATGTCATACACAAGACGATTTAAGATTGAAGTTAGTGATCTAAAGTAGTCCATAAAGAGCAAACAAAGCGGGTAATTTGTTTGGGGTTTATCTATAACTACAGTTCATTCTATAATTGTATGGTTACCTTGATCCATGATCGTCCATGTGGTGACATGAGAATGAATGTACCTTATATGATGTGATCATATAGGACTGAACCCAAATAGAAATGAATTTCTTATAATATCCGTTAAATAAAGAAATTCATTTCAATCTACTAGATTGTCATATATGGATTGATATGAATCATGAGTGTACTATAAACTCTTGCATGGCATGCTATGTCATTTGATTTATAAAAGGGGAGGTCGGTGTAGCAATCCCGACTAATAGCTACTTACTTTGGGGATATGGTTTAGTGTGTAACTGGGGACGTTTTACATAGATATGTAGTTCATTCTTTCTTACGAGAAGTAGATGAGTATCTTCCATAAGGGTTGATTCAGTACTTGAACAATTAGAGCGCTCAAGTCTTTATATTATGAATAGAAAGATTAATATTCATAATGGTTATGAATAAATCATTTATTAGAGAATCAATGGTACTTAAGGTTAAAAATAATTAGAGGGATATAATGAATATTATGACCCGACTCTAATTATGAGATACTTGTAGATGGCCAATTCGTATGTAATGACTATATGGATGGACACCGACATAGTTCAACTTATATTATTTATCTACAGTAACGAGAGTGTAGTGTCGGGTTCTTAGTGGAATAACCTGAAGTTAATAATTCATAATATTTAATTAAAGAGTTTAATTAATATTTCAGAATTATTAGAGCTCGGAACTATAGGTCCATTTAATCTCTGTACTATCTCGATATACTATAGCAAGTTAAATAAAATTGGATAGTCAAATTATATACTCACATATATATTATTATTAATGGGATTAATAATATATTAGTCACACATGTAACCTTATATTATATTTAATATAAAGTTTTATTTTGTGAATGATTATAAGATAATCATTTAAATATTAAAGATTTTGTGAATATTAAATTATGATATATAATTTAATATATTGATTTTGAATTAATGAGTTTAAAATTTGATTTTGGAAATTCATTATTTAAAATTTGATTTTACTATTTCTTTTATGGTAACATGTTTAATATCAATATTATTTTCATTAAAATAAAATTTTGATGTTACAAAAATAAGGGGCTAACTGAAACTTTAAAAAAAAAAACTAAGTATAAAAAGGAAAAATAAGTTTTTCTTTTCATAACTTTTCACTTTGAAAACCCTAGCCACCTTTGTTCTTATTTTTCTCTCATGTGTTGAAAGAAAAAAAATGGAAGAATAAAAAAGAAAAAAAAATTGTGTGACAATACAATTCTCTAAAGTGTTTAGAGATTTAATCTGTTGTGAGTGAAGTTCACACTTTTATTTCTTGGTAGCGAGATATAACATGGAAGACTTTTTGGAAATCAAACCAAAAACATCTTCTCCATTTCTTCTTGTTCACGACAGTGAGCAGAAAAATATGCTCACTGCCGCTATTTATAACTTGATTCAGGGCTCGGTTTGTGTTGCATTTTAGCCCAGAAAATTTGGGAATACAAATGAGTATTTTGTGGTTATTGTGGGGCTATTTTGGTGGAAAACGTTGGACCTGAATCACTGCCCTTATACACATAAAATATGGGCTGTTTTTGAGTGAGTTGTGTCGTGTATTGTATGCAAAACAGTCGAGATTTGTGCTACTATTCGGGGGTTGTTCCGGGGCTAAAATAGTCAAAAAAATAGAAGCAAAATAAGTCTAAAAGGGCTGGTCAGATTCTACATTCATAAGGGAGAGGGCATAAATTTTTCAAGGTCAATCCCGGTGCCTAAGTTGCTTTCGCCACGCGAGGGAAATCGGTTTCTACAGGTCTGCATACCATGAGGAGGGATAATGCTCCTATAACATTTTTCACCCTTTTCTGGGTTCCATAGCTCGGGGTTAACAGAGGTCTCTAAGTTGATTGGATCGAAGGTGTATAACTTGTGGAGAATGAATGTCTATATGAAGATTGTGACCTAATTATCACTGGGTGGTACGAAAGCTCGGTGACCTTATTATTTTGGGAAAATTGGGGCATGACGCTGCCTTCGTTGCTTTTTTATTTTTGGGTGGTACAGGGTGGGTGATAGGTCACCCCCGTTGTTACCTTGTCATTTTGTTTTATATACGGCACGTGGTGGGATGCCACTGCTATTGCTTTTTGTTTGGATGGACCGAGGTTGAATATTTTCCCTCTGTGGTCTTTAAAGGTATAATAGCTCAGGGTCAGAAGTTTTCCTCTGATACCTTGTTGTGTTAATAGCACAATGAGTGATATGCTCCCTCGTGGCCAAGTGTAAATAGCTCGGGGTCGGAAGTTTTCCCCCGAGGCTTTGCTTTGAGGGTTGTGTTCCCTCGTGGGTGAGTGTAGGAATGGCTGGGGGTCAGAATTTCTCCTCTGAGGCCTTGTTATGTTAATGGCACATGAGGGATGTGTTCTCTTGTGGCCAAAGGTTGAAACAATTCGGGGTCAGAATTTCTCCCTCAAGACCTTGCTATGTTAATGGAGCGATGAGGAATATGTTACCTAATGGCCAAGTGTTGGGTGGCTCAGGGTCAGAAGTTTTCCCATGTTGTCTTGCTTTGTGATCGGCATAATTAGTGGAGTTTTCCTTCATGGCCCGGTCTTTATTACCTGTTCAGGGAAAGAAGATAGGTTTTTTTGTAGATATTTTGGTTAAATGTTAAGTAATATGGCTCGGGTCAATATTAAATGATTCAAATGGATTGGGATTCTCAGGTCATAGCTCTTAGGGAAGATTGATTCTTTTGTTGAAATTTTAGCTAAGTATAGAGTGGAGTCTCAGTGCATCAGATTATAGAATTATGGTGGTCGGGTTCATTTGCCTTTCATATTAGAAGAATGTATTAAGCTAATTGGGTTCATTTTCCTTTCATATTGAAGGATGGGCCATCATTGGGACAGTTGGTGGGATTGGGCCTGTTATTTGATCAAAGTCATCACTGATATTGCCTCTATATAAAATTTTATAAGTATTGAAAGAAAGCGCCCTAGATCTGGATTTTAGTGTCTGCATCAGGGTACACAAATTGAAAATGACAAAACAAAAAAAAATACTTTATTAATTATTTGTTACACTATTACAAGGTGTCTCCCCCATCGGGAGCCCCACTGGTAGAAGGGTCGATTATAGTTTCGGCAATATAGGGGCTTCTTTTGTCACAGGCAACATGAGAGCATCTTTAGATGGATGAGAAACAGGTATCGTGGTATCATCTTCTGTTAGAGGAGGCACAATGGACATGGGGACTAGGTCATTAATCATTAGGGGCACCTCAGGCATAACTTCCTCGGGGACCACCTCAACGTCTCATTCCTCCTTTGATATCCTCAGTTGTTGGTGAAGGTCACAGTTGGGGAATTTTTCAGAATAAGGTCCACTGACTTTTCCAAACCTTATATCAGGGAATCAATACGTGCCTCCTCTAATCGCTCATTAGTTTGGGCTTAGAGAGAGGTTAGTTAAGTTTTGACGAAGGTCAGCTGTTGGGATATATGCCCTAGACATTCATTTAATATAAATGGAATTATATTTTATGAAATAAAATGATGTATTATTCATTTATCAAAGTGTTTTGTTTAATATCTCATATTGTAAATTATCTTTTTTACCTTAAATTACTCATGTGCCTTCAGACTTATTGTATGAGTGTCATACATAAGAGGATTTAAGTCTGAAGTCAGTAATCTAAAATAGTCCATAGAGAACAAACAAAGCGGGTACTTTTTTTGTGATTTATCTATAGCTGCGTTCCATTTTTATAATTGTATGGCGACCTTAATCCGGGATCGTCCATGTGGAGACATGAAAATTGAGGCACCTTGTATGATGTGATTATATAGGACTGGACCCAGATAGAAATGAGTTTCTTATAATATCCGTTAAATAAAGAAATTCATTTCGATCTACTAGATGGTCATATATGGATTGATCTTAATTCTGAGTGTATTACGAACTCTTGCATGTCAGGCTATGTCCTTTAATTTACAAATGTGAGGTTGATGTAGCAATCCTGACCAATAGCTACGTACTTTGGGGACATGGTTTGGTGTGTAGCTGGAGACGTTTTACATAGATATGGAGTTCACTCATTCTTGTGAGAAATGGATGAGTATCTTCCTTGAGGGTTGATTCGGTACTTGAACGGTTAGAGCGCTCAAGTCTTTCTATTGCGAATAGAGAAAATAACATTCATAATGGTTATGAATAAATCGTTTATTAGAGAATCAATGATACTTAAAGTCAAATTAATTAGAGGGGTATAACATATATTATGACCCGACTCTAATTAAGATACTCGTGAATGGCCAATCCGTATGTAATGACTATATCGATGGACACTGACGTGGTTCGACTTAATTTATCTATCAGCGGCAACGAGAATGCAGCTTCGCGTTTTAGTGGACTAACCCGGAGTTAATAATTCAGAATATTTAATTAATAGCTTAATTAATATTTCAGGATTATTGAAGCTCGAAACAGTAGGTCCATTTGGTCATCGTGCTAGCTCGATATACTGTAGCAGATTAAATATTATTGGATAGTCCAATTATCTACTCACATATGTATATATATTATTAATATGATTAATAATATCATTTTGTCACACTTGAAACTATATATTAAAGTTTATTATATGGTTTTTAATAATTATATGATAATTATTAATTACATGTTATTAATAAATAAATATATAAATTTTAAATTTCTAAAAGTAGTTTTTGGAAAACTTTTAGTTGGGTTTGGAAGTTATAAATTTTTAAAAGGTAATTACATCCTTAATTTTGTAACTTATTTTTTCCATGATGATGACATTGAATACAAGATACATGTTGCAAAATTTTGGGTGTTAATCTAAAGAGTTGGCCAAATTTCTCAATAGGGAAGTGGAATGGTTTGTTTAGTTTGGAAATAAAAAACCCTAGGTATATAAAAAAATATGTTTGCTAACCTATCCCATTCTAACCCTAGTCACCCTCTCATTGTTCCAAGAATTATCTCTAGTGTTGAGAAAAGAAATAAAAGGAATAAGAGAAAAACCAAAAGAACATCTTATGTGATTTTCATCTCTAAAGAGTTTAGAGATTTGATTTGTGAGTATAGCTCATCTTATTATCTTTTGGTAACGAGATATAGCTCGAAAGAGTTTTTGATGTCGAATCAAATTCATCATCTTCATCTTCCAAACACATCACATGGCTGTGAGCAATTTTCTGCTCACTGCCGCACCCCCAACTTGTGTAACGAGGCTTGATTCGAATTTCTTTTGATCCAGAATTTTTGGGAAACATATATGGGTATTTTAGGAATGTGTTGGGGCTATTTTTAATTGAAAAATCAGACCTGAAATACAGTAGTAGTTCACGCATATATGGGCTGATTTGGGTAGTGAGTTGTGTGTGTTTTCGGGTCCAAAACAGTCTAGATCTGATCCGTCATTTCGGGGCTATTTTGGGGCTGAAATTTTATCCAAAACAGAAGTAAAATTTCAGTGGTGGAGTTGGTAACATTCGGCCTTAAGGAGAGAAAGGAAGAAAAATTTTTCTAGTAAGATCCCGGGTGCCTAACATGTTTATGTTGCGCTAGGAAAGTGGTTCCTACAATTGGCATCAAGAGCGAGGTTGAAAAGTATTCTTAACCCTTATATTTTTCATTTAAAGTTATTTTTTATTTATTTATTAATATGAGTTATAAATAATAATATGCATGTTTTGATGAGTAGGTACAAAATAATATTCATGAGATGAATGGTTATTATTGATTCATGTGATGAATGAATTTTTTCATTGGTTGTAAACTTTTATGGCTCTTATTTTATGTTGATTTTTGTTTTGGGATGTAAGGCCATAAGGTCTTTCTTTACAAATGTTGTAATTTAATTTTCCTATTTAAAATTTCAATTAATTTTTTTTTTTTTTTGTAATTTGGAGCACCAAAGTTGCAAAAGGAGCCAACACCACATTGGAGCAAGATTTGAAGACCTAGGAATGCCTTGGGAATTTTTTGTACTAATTAGATTAGTATAGGAAAAATAAGAGCCCGGTCAATGCAAAATTATTTTTTATGTTGTATGTATGTTTAATTCGAAATGTTTGAATAACATGTCATATAGCTTATGGTGCATACTCTTGAATTTTCACATGCCATAATATGTTTTGGATGCATAAATATTCTAGACATAAAATATGATTTTATGAGATTTAAAATGATTAAATTAGAATATGGTATGCATGAAAAAAGATTAATTAGATTAATTGGTTGTATAGTTTAAAATTGGAAATAATAAAAATGGTCTTAATAAGTGCATCATGAATTCCATTGGTATATAGGATGGTATCCCGAAAGTAAATTCCATAGCCGATTCTGAATGGACGGTAATATGGTCTGCACTCGGGATACAACTCCATGTACCATTGGATTTTATAACGCACTTAGATTAATTATATGGTTTAATTAAATTTTTGACCAATTTAGAATTTTAAATTTTTTAACTTGTTAGTGTTCTAATATTTTAAGAGTTAAACTATAATATGTCACTAAAACTTCGTCAATCGAATTAGTTTAATTGAGTAAAATAATTAGTAGAGACTAATGGATATTAGTGAGTTAAATTTTAAGAGTTAAAATTGGTAAGGTTATTGTACTAGTGTAAATAAGAGTTATGATTTAGCCGCCATAAATTTATTCACACTAGTAAATTAAAATATTAGATATTTTAAAATTGAAATCTTTATTTTAAAATAGTGAGTGGGAGAAGGATATACGATAGTATATCCCGCGATCTCCGTTGTTAGTCCGAAAATGTGAGATTCAAAAGGCGTCTCAAGACGGCTTTGTTTTCACCCTCATAAGGATGGTGTCCATTTTGGGTCAATATCAAGTTTGGATTCCGAGAGGATAGAGACTCTAGATGTATCTGGTGAACTGACTTACCCTACGACGACACTTCACTAGTTAAGTCCAAGGGTTCCGAAACGACGGGTCATACTCACAAAGGAATGATTAAATGTTAATCAAAATTCATTGATCAAAACAAGCGGTGGTTGGTTAATATAGGAATAAGATTTATTCTCGTATATATTAATCAATTGAAATTATCTCGATCTATCATACCTACCTTACAGCGGTACCTATTTGTGGGATGATAGATTTCTGTGGCATAATAATTCTCTTAGGTTTCTAATTCATTATTCATGGTTCATGCATCATGTTTAGTTTTATGCCAAAATTTTTGATAATTTTAATATGCGATGAATGAATATTAAATGTG